>MU842977.1:0-89772 GCA_030867305.1 Colletotrichum zoysiae | reverse complement strand
CGGGGTGGTAGGGGAGGGGGTTATTCCCGGGCCCTTTGAATGTTGTGACCGTACTGGGAAGCTGAGAAGACTTTTTTTTCTACACAGCAACCCAACCCCCTTGTCATGATGCAGACATATTGAGCTGGCAGATTCAGGGAAGGGCGGGTGCGTGGGTGAAGGTTTGAAGGTGTTTGTGACTGCAAGTCGCAGCTATCCGTCGGTGAGGCGCCGGTCGGCATTGAGAGGGGTTTTTTTTTTTTTTTTTTAAATGACTTCAAGGACCGGGTTTATCCTATCGCAGGGTGGGTGGGTGATTAGTGGTATGTGTGTGTGTGTGTGTGTGTGTGTGATGAGTTGGCGTTCCATGCCGTCTTCGAGAAAAGCCTGGGGGACTTTTGCTCCGAACACCCATCAAATCCACACATCCATCTCAATCCCCCCCCCCCAAATGCGTGGGGGGTTTCGTGTCGGTGAGCAGTCAAAAGGCGATAGATAGTTCTGGTCGTGGTTCCCGGAGGTGTAGAGAGTGGGATGTCACCACACCAAAACACCCAGCGTCGGGTTTGTCGGCGTCAGTTCACCGGACGTGGGGTTGTGTGGGTGCGGCCGGCCATTGACCTTTCCCCCTCCCGCAAGGCTTACGAGAAAAGATACGGTGACGCCGTATTTGCCTAGGTAGGCAGAGACAAGCATCCCGACTGTCGTTTTGGATGCTACCCTCTCTGTGGTATTGGTATTGGAGAAACCGACCTCCCCGCCAGGGGAGGGGGGGGGGACTATCAAGCCCAGCTTCTTCTGATTAGGTGTGGGACGGATGGGGGGGAGGTCTCTCGTCCGCCGAGACTAATAGATGGGTTAAAAGCAGGTCGAGAATCGAGAACAACGTGCATCATGCCGCATGCAATGCGAGTTTGTCGCGATTGGTACCCCACGATCGTTGGGTTGGTTGGTTTTCTCTGCTCCGCCCGCCGTTTCTTGTTCTCCTCGCCGTTTCTTGGAGACCCCATTGCTGCCCATTGCCATTGTTATTATAACTGCCAACTATTGAAAACGTCATTATCGTCGTCGTCGCTCTGTAGTCGGGGTTTCTAAAGACGGCCCTGCCGTCCACGCTAGCTGGCGGGAAGGGTTCCTGACACTCCCTTTGACTGCGTTTTGGATTATGCGGGTGCCGTGGTACCACAGCGGCGCATTGGAGTGACACACCCCCTTCTGACTTGGACCACCGGCAACGACGATGGCTCTTTTTTCAACTTGACTCCCATGATGGGCGGCTTGGTAGGTCCCTTGGAATGGCAAACCGTCGTCGTCTGGGTGCTTGGCCCGGGCAAAGACGGGGAGTGGTTCATTTCAGTCACACTTCACAGGAGGCTACAAACGGAATTATTTGATGAGTAAACACGGGCGGCCAAGAGTCAAGGCAGAAGGAACGAACACACACGAGAGAGAGAGAGGAGAGAGAGGAGAGCGTCTGGGTTTCAAAAGGAATGCGTCCGTTGCATGCAGAGACGTTTGCGCAGATGGCATGCCCCGTAACCCCCGATCGCATCGTCTTCCTTGCGCGACCGCGAACTGGATGGCCGAAGGGTCCTTTTTTTTCTTCTTCTCTTCTTTTTCTTCTCTCTTTTTTTTATAAAAAATATACATATAATTATATCTTGGATGATGCTGCAGCTGCAGGCAAGCAAACGCCCCCCGGCCGGCCGGGGGTTGCGGACTGAATATGACATACGTCTGATAGAGCAGACAAGGTACCAAAAGTAGGCAATGTGCCGCATCGGGAAGTGCTGTGTGTTTCGGGAATGCTCAGCTGACCTGGCGGATGAGAGAAGGCACTGGCCAGCGAGCTACGAGGCGCGCAGATCCCGGGGCGGCGGACTAGCGTCCCCGGGGAACGGACAGGGGATGTGGAAGGGTCGTGAATGGATGGATGGATGGAATTGGCAACATGCTATTGGGGAGGTTAGACGGTTTGCCGCCCCCCTTTCCCTCTCTCTCTCTCTCCCCCCACCCCCTTGGAGCTGGAGTCTTTGGGAGGGCTTGGATGTGGGGGATGGACTGGGGAGGCATGTTGGGGAAACGAACCAAGGGGACCGTTTTGGGAGTGCGTCGATGCCATTTTGGCCCTTGGCTGCAGCATGCAGTACGGACGTTATGCGTGTGACGGGCGCTTGGAGGGGTGACGGGGGGGGGCGCATCGCGAAGCCTTGTTGTTTGAAGCTTTGTTTCCAGAGTCAGTCAAGTCAAAGCCTCACGAATAGGATAGGAGAGTAGGGGGGGAGGGCATGATGGTGGTAGGGTATGAGTTGAGGAATAGGAAAGCATCAGGTAGCGTAGACATTGGCATCTAATGGTTGGTGTACATGACACACACGCACACACACACACACACACACACACACGCACACGTTCTGATTAGTATAGAGGAACCCGTAACATTGGTCCGGTGCTTGACGGTAGCGTCCTCGGAACCCCAGCCGGGGGGGATTCTAGACGGCAAGCAAGCCACGAGATTGGGGAGGCGCATCGGTTTGTGTGTTTGAGATGGCGGTGGTGATTGTTGTCTTGCGCCGGTGACGTCGTCCGGCAGCGATGGGAGAAGGGCGGGCGACCGCTCGGGACCAGGTTTCCGGCCGTGGCTTGTTTGCTTTTTTTTCCTAACCACTACCACCATACGAACACACGTGTATCAGACAGGACGCGCGCAGCTTTTGATGTCTGGTATGTACGTTGTGCAAGCCAAGACATGGGGGGGGGGACTGGGGTATGCTGATCCTTAGCGGTTCGGAGTTTGCTTGCCCATCGGCGTGTTTGGTCCTAGTCGAGCTTTTTTCAATTTTGTTTTTTTCCATGTCAATTATACATTTATTCGAGCAGCCCGTCGCTCCTGGCTATCTCGGTCGTCCCGCAGAAAGGCGGAGGGGGAGGTTTGATCGCTGGCGAAGTAGAGGTCCTCATGCCGGCGAACGCAGAGAGACTTGGGGCGCTTGCGCGACACGGCGGACCTTCGGTGAAGCGACGCCCTACGGACGTAATTGTGTGACGGAAGCCTACTTACCACCCTCCTCCGTCGACTGGATGAATCCTCTTCCGCTTGAAGACGGGACGACGCATCCCGCCCCGATGGTGTTTTGGGGGGGGGGGGGGGGGGGGGGGGGGAGGAGGAATACTATACCTACCTAACATGCTGCTCACCCGCCCGTCTGGGAGCGGTGAAGGGGCGCGCACGCACGCACGCCGGGACGGGATTGGGGGGGGAAACGTCTATTTTGGTGCTACGTATCCCGTGTTGTTTCTTTTCTTCTTCTCTTCTTCCCTGCAGGACTGCAGGACTGCAGGTTCCCGCCGCCGAGTAGGGTAAGGGGAGGGGGTTGGATGAGGAGCGCCGGGACGGATAGATCTAAGCCGGTGCGGCGGGCATTTCGTTTTGCAGTAAATCACCCGCGAGATGGATGCAATCTCTTCCCCCCCCCCCCCCTTTCCAGCCGGTGCGGCAGGGGGGAGACGAGCGTGGTGTGGGGGTCGCGGCACGCACGCCGGGGTCCTCCTCCGGATGCTCGCCGCGGCGGAATGGTTTGAGGACTGAGGCTCTCTCCATATGCCCTGCCGTCGCAACTTTTCGGTGACCGGAATGATGGGCATCTTCCCCCCTCATCCCTTCCTCTCTTTTTGCCCTTGAATTCCCTCTCTACGCTCGCGCCCAAGGCTTGTTCCTTTCTCGGTTTATGCGACCAAGTGCAGCATCACCGTCAGGCTTGTCGTGGCGGGACGGGGGCGCGGCACGCCTGCGACAGGGCAAAGTGATATGTCATCGTGTGTGAGATGCATGTCACTGGACCAAAGCCCGGTGTCTTTGATCTTGCGGGCGCCCGGGGGGGGCCTCAGAGGAATGAGGAGGAGGAGGAGGAGGAGGAGGATGATATACCGACACTGGCCGAGACGTTCAGCCAGCCGTTCGTTTTTCTGCAGGGCGCGCTGAGAAACCAGCCGCAACGGCGCGGGCTGAGATGTCGCCGCTGCCCGCCTGACTCTCCAGAACAGTCAGCAAATCCCTGATGAGGGTCGTGTCTTTGTGCGACAACGACGAGCTGATCTTGTGGCCGGGGGGGGGCGTGAAGCAGCATATTGGCCATTGGCTCGGACGCTTTTTGCGAGCCGTCCTTGATGACCGGCATCCTTACACACTTCGTGGCCCGTCCAACCCCATAGAGGCCATAAGGGCCATAGGGGGGGGCTTTCTCTTTTATTATTTCTTATTCGTGCTCATTCCTTGTCCCTCCCGAACCCCAAGTGAGTGAGTCGCGTCTCGCGGGCTCCAAGGGGCGTGATAATTACGGTTCTGAATCCGAACGTGGCTTTTTCTGGCGGCCTCGGGCAGGACAAGAGATATCTGCTTTTGCCCTCCCCAGGTCTCGCACGCCGCGCCAGCCACGCAGCTCTCTCTCTGCCTGTCAGGAAAAAAGCGTCGGTTTTGCCCATCGATGCAAACATCGCGTTGGCGCGGATGTGGCCCACGCCGCGCCAAGCCACTGAAGCTTCCGACGGCCGGGAGGGGGGGGGGGATTCTGTGGGACGTTTTCCTCCAGAGGGCGGAATTGCTTTGCAAAAGTCGCCCCCCCAGGCTTCATATTTTATTAATATTAATATTATTGTTGTTGTTATTTTTTACTTATTCTTACAAACACCGTTGGGATCTCGTGCATTTCATTCGTGTCTCGTCATTTGATGACGTCGCTGGACGGCGAAGATTCCGCATTCCATCAACTATCATCTCCATACCTAGCTCCGTGGAAGGGGGGAGGGTGGGGGTTGGTGAACCATTGTATCGGCTCCCTGCAAGTCACCATGGCGTTTTTGTGATGGGCATCAGAGCTGTTCCCGAGTCTCTCTCCATCGCCGGTGTTGTTGTTGTCGTCGTCGTCGTTGCTGCAACGGCAACGATCGACTCAAAAGTCTAGGATCCGAGGCTGGAGTCTGTCTGGCCGACCAATCATCCCAGAAAGGCTAGCAGTAGTTTGCCGGAAGCCCAGGGTCGCCTTTCCGTCGCCGGCACGGAGCTGACTACTACGCAGGAGGCGGAGGAGAGGAGGTGGTCTGGCCTCTTGAGGCTAGCGGAGAGCCGTCATAACATGCACCCTCCCCCCCTCCCCACACCTCGAAATAATAATATGGAATGCGTTACTATTCCTCAATGTAGGCAATGTAGTGAGTACTTTGAGCTCGCAGACCATGCTGATGATGTAAAAAGCGTCAGTAGTGCGTCACGACTTCTGGGTCTCCGCGTTCGATTTTAGAGTCTTCAGACAGGTGTCACGGCGTTAGAGTATCGCTAGCGGGACGTCGATCTTCGAGGAACGGATCTTCAGGCGGCCACGGCGTCGAGCGATGGGGGGGGGGGGGGTGATCGATTTGCATGGCCCCCTTACTGTAAGGTACGTGAGGAGAAGGCTTAAGGCGCGAGGCTTTGAGGGACGGCCGGAATCGGGATTTCAGATGCCTCGCAGACGTGCCACGGGCGACGGGCATATACGTCAACCAGACAGTGAGTATCATGGGACCATCTCACAGGAATTCGGTTGCCAGTCAGCCGGGAAAACGGTGGCGAGGAAAATCAATAGTCGTGTTGGGATGCGCCACTCGTACTTTTTCTCCTGATTAGTTATTATCATTATCATTATTATGATTATTTACTGCTTATTATTGATTCTCGTCATTTACTAGCATATTTTCCCGCTGCAACGCCCGCTGCACATCATTCGGCACTGGCAGGCCACATAATAAGCATGAACACATATCTCACAAAGTGATTCAGCTCAGGAGGCCCCCCCCCCCCCCCTGCGAGGGAGGGGCGTGTGAGATGAGGATATGAGACGAACGGAAGATGGCACGGGAATGTTAGGCCATCGACATTTCTTTTTCCCCCCCTTCCTCTGGCGGGAGCCTCTGTCTCCCACAGCTCAAGAAAGCGACCGTCGCGACTCGTAACATTCTCGCCCACTCACCCGGACCTCCTCCGGGATGTTTCCCCGGACGGGACGGACTGCCAAGGGCGTGGGCAGGTCTGACGAGCGGCACACACTTGGAGTACACTATAGCACACACACACACACACACACACATGCACTTGCATGCGTCCTGAGACACCCTTTAGGTCACATCCGGTCCGGAAGAGGGCTTCGTCAGGGTTCTCGGCCAGGCTGGGTCGTGTCAGGAACGCCTCGTGCGTCGTTGGGCGAAGGGATGCCCATATGGCGGGTTGAGATTGAGGGGTTAGGTACCACTCTCTGGGAGGGGGGTTCTAGATCCTGCCGGCTGAGCCTTTCTTTTACCGCACTGACCCGTCCTGCCCGCGGTAACGGGGGGGGGCGCGGATCTCACCAGCCGTCACTTGTCATATCCGCTATAGGGGAGGAAGGCGAGGCGGCGGCGGCGGCGGCGGCGCGGCCGTCATATTTCCCAAGCAAAAGAAGCATACAGTCCGAAGCGGAAAGCCCTCTTGGGGTTCCGCGGAACTCGGAATCGAGGCTCCTGAGATGGAGGGGGGGCACGGGCACGGAGGAGATCCCTCGTAAGCACCAAGATGGTCAGCGCGCGACAGCCCTCTTTCGCAACTTGATGCCTACCCGCGTAAGGGATGACGAGAATGCCTAGCGCCTCCTCCCGTGATTGAAGTCCCTTGGGATGGCCGGGGAGGAGATCCGGAGAGAGAGAGAGAGAGAGAGAGAGAGTGTGTGTGTGTGTGTGAAAGGGACGAATAGCAATTCCTATCACACCCCCGACGGAGATGGAGATGCTCGCTCACATGTGGTTCCGGGCCCCCCTCCGGCTTCTCTTGCTCTCTGGTCACCCTTTCTTCCGTCCTGCTCGTTTTTTTGCATGACGGTGGTAGAGAATGTCACAGCCGTGTCTCTCCGCCCGAGACAGCGAGGGGGGTGCCTCGAGGTCTGCCGTGGGAGACGCGGGGAGAGACATGGGCTCAGCAAGACCCCTGTCGCTCTTCCCCGAGCGCTGGCCACACCACCTCTTTACGAACGACCGCTGCTTGGATCTGTTATATGTCTCTGCCTCCGTTATAGCGGTGCTGTTTGTTGCAGCTCGCGGCATCTGGGTATATGGCTTTTTCGGCCATTGCGTGCTGTTCCGGACCGCTCGTAGCGCACCAACCACGAGGAACCTTGTACAATAACGACTAGAGGCAGGCTGCGCGGCAGAGTCTTTGGTACACGGAGGAAGAAAAGACTGGAGGGGGGGGGGAGGGGGCTGCCAGAGCACGCAAGAACAGCCAGCGGCCGGGCCAGTCTACGGAAGTCGGCCACGGCCCCCCGTGTGCACCTAGGAGGGCGCCGGTTCCCTGTCACGAACAGGCACGGCGGGGCTCGGCGTCTGGTCGGCCGCGAGGCCTGAAGAGGCAACTAACTACCAAAGAGAAAAGAAATAGGTTTTTTTACCATGTTGCCCTACGTGCTTGGTATTGGCGCGGCAGCATTCAGCAAAAAGAGTCGTTCTAGCCCCTCGTCTGGACCGGCCCAGGAGGAGTTCGGCAGCAATGCTCGCATTCCTGCTCTGTCTTTTTTTTTGCTTCGTCTGCTCCCTGGTTCTCCGCCCTCTGGTCGAATGGACCGACAGCACTCCGGTATGCCTGTCATGCCATTGCTTTCAGTCCTGGGCGGGGTTTGCCCGCTTCCAGACTCCCTAGATCCCCTCCCCCATTTGATATCACGCCCCCTATCCACTTCCCCCCCTCAGTCTGGACTGGACGACCATGGTTTTCCCGGACACGAGCAGCCTGGAAGCCGACGATGGCACCGTGTGTCGGATCTCTCGCCGCACTCTCAAGTCCTTCCCCCAGCTCTCTCTCTCTCTCCCCCGCCTCACTCTGTCAATGCGCAATTACCGGTAGCGCGCATTGCCCGTGTATCGTCCACGTGAGACTACTATGAAATATGGAATCTCGCTCGCGCAATCCCCGAGAGAGAGAGAGAGAGAGAGAGAGAGAGCCCACAAATCGGCCGTCGGTCGGTATGCCCCCAGACGGACAGGAGGATCAGGTCGTTGGACGCTGGCTGGTGGCAAAGCGCCCCCCTCCCCGTACCTGAACCCCTCTCCACCAGGGAAATCATCGCGACTGGCTTTGCTGCCTTTTGAGGCTGACAGCGCGAGGAATAGCTGATCCTACCTGCGACGTGGATCAATGTGACACCCCTCCCCTCCTTTCGGTCCCCTAGGGGCTCTCGCCCTTTGGATGAGACAATCCGTGGCGGACGACCTGCCTAGCCCCAAGATTTATTACCAAAAAAAACGACCCGTCATTCGTCTTCAGGTGTTTTTTTGGGACCCTGAACGGCAAATACGCAGTGTTGCGCGTGCTCTCGTTGGCTCGCATGTACCCTATTATCTGCGGAACGATGCGCGAGGGCGCATGATCAGCGGCGGTCCCCTGAATGGAATGGGCCGGCCAGAGGCGCGAGGGATATCATCTGGGGGGAAATAATGTAGGTACGAATAGGTAGTCCGGGAGACAGACATCAGGGTTCTGGCTGGACCGGTCAACGCCGCTTCTCTTTCTCCTGATGCATCTCCAAAACCCCCCATGGACCATGGACCCCCTTCTCGCCCACTGCAAAACCTTCACGAGGAGTGTGTGTGTGTGTGTGTTCACCGGAGCATCTTCACCTGAGCTTTGCGGTCGGTCCATTTGGCGCCGTGCCGGCGGGCAGCGTGACATTCTGCAGCCCTGTTGGCCGTCACGCGGCAAAAGGGATTCCTCCACCAGTCGGCGGCGGTGGCTAAAATGGTCGGGTAATTCACATGCCCGCGCAACACACACACACTGGACTGGGAGGCAGCGCTCGCTCCGCCCGCTCGCCAACTCGGCCAGTCGCCTTCCTTTGCGACCTTTCAGGTGGGTTGGTTGGTGTTTTGGCCTTGCGACTGTGACCTTGTAGAAGGGTTATACTGGTCCTGCGCTGCCTAACCTTGAACGAGAGTGGTTTGCTGCAAGAAGGGTCCTGACTTGGTCTCGGGGATGGGCTGCTCGAGACGCGAGCCCCCCCCCCCCCCCCTATGGTCGACATATCCTGCTGACGACCGGCGAGATTGCCCGGGATGGCCCCTCGGTGGGCTGACCGACACTCTTGACAGGACCCTTTTGACGATATTCCGCACCGGGATACCGTAGTTGTGTCGACAATGTCTCGCCTTGCGGGTTTGTTGTTCAACGTCTTCTCCGCCTCCAACAGAGTTTTTTCCCTTCTGTGCAGCTCGGGGAACCCACCCATAGGCTTCTTCTTGGCTGGTTTGACCCCAATGTAGCTTGCAAGACATGCCCAAGGATCCAACGTCGGAGTCCACGAGTGTGACCAGATCGCATTGCGTCCTGGAGTGCGTGCACTGGCTCCGTTCGCCTTGACCCAATTCTCACGATCTTTGTGGGCTCTGCCACGGGCAACGGACGCGTAACGCCCTAGCTCGGCCTTTCTCTTTTTTGTTTTTTCGAACACGCTTAGAGCCCCTCTATGCCTCTCTCAACTTTGTACTGCGGAGCGCGGACTTTTGCCGAGGAATCTCGATCCCCCAGCTCTTTCATCCCTCGTGGCAGCCCAACGACAAGGGAGCTATTGAAGCCTGAGAGGGGACACGAGAGAGTGCTTTTTTTCTTCTATCCTCCCCCTCTTTTCTACGTATCGTCCGAGCAAACCCGAAAGGGGTGGGACCTGATCAGACCCGGTCATCACGGCAAGATCCAGATGGAAAGTACTGTACAATATTGTTTAGATGAGCCTGGCCTGGCCTGGCCTCAACCCCCCCCCCCCCCCCCCCCCCCCCCCCCCCCCCCCCCCCTGGCGGCGGAGATGGGGGACGACGGGTCCCTGCAGACACAAGCGCTTCCGGCCTCTTGAGAGAAGGCGCGCTCACTACACAAAAACCCCTTGCATCTTCACGTTTCGGTCCGGCCTCCTCTTTGTTTGCGTTTGGAGAAATGCCCGTAACCATTGCGGAGATCAAGCTGGACGGTCACGCAGCGTCTACCGGGAAAAGGAGCAGAACGGGGGCCTACGGAAAACCGGCTTGGACGGTTTTTTCTTGTACCTGGAGCGTGGTGGACTCGACTCCAAAAGGCAGCAAGCAAGGCTGGGCCTGGTTCTCTTCTCGGACAAGGAGGAGAGAACCTTGGTCTTCCTTTCGGGGCCCGCTCCATAAGCTGTCATCACCACCGCAGTTGCACCGAGTGCCATCAATCTTGGCTTTGTGTCCCGGTCTCGTACCATCCACAATGCCAGCCAGCCACCCCTCCCCGGGCTGAGGAGGCGAGGGGGGACTTTTTGATGGGAAAACAACGAAAAGTCACGATACAATGGGTTCTGCATCAAGGAATCCGATCGAAGGGGGGTGGGCGAATAATCCGCCGCATGCGGAACCACAATCAGGTCGACAATGGCAGGTTGGCATGGCACCACCACATACAGGGCCGGAACGCAGATTGCCCATGTTGAGCAGGGACGCGAAAGGAACGCCGGAATACTATCGTGACTTTGCCGGAACGTCTCCCGTAACGGACGGGGTCGCGCTTCGCAACGCGATCAAGGAACTGGACTTCCCGTCTTCCCAGATTGACCCCCTTCTTCCCCCTCATCAAGATTCGAGACTATATGTGTTCCCCGTTCCGTTCCTGGTACGACACTGCTCCACGATGTGCTTTTTGCTCAGCCCAAATTTCCAAACCAAGAAGCTGGAACCGCCGCAGAGATAGATGGCTGGCAGTCGGGGTGTAGACCCTGAACTTGTCTTTCTCGGCTATCGTCATCCGGGTCTCTCTCTCTCGCGCGCCATTGCGTTACCCTTTTCCAAGATGGGCGGTTTCGCGAGAAAGAAATCAGGGCCGCACGCGCGCACCCATACCCACCCCAACTGGGCACTCCTCCTCCATCTCGAGAGCTCACGACTCAGGGTCTCTGCGTGGTCCAAACCGCCTCCCGGTTGTTCTTCTCGTCCGATCTTGTCAGTCACGTACGGTGATCGACCCGGGTGAATGTTGTTTGTCAAATTCTTGTTTTTCTTCCCCCACGCGACCCCCCCCCCGGGTCCGGTTTCTGGAGGATGGCGAAACCAACACGGACAGAATACCGAGAGCAGGTCCTCCACCATCCCAACCCCGACCCCCCCCTTCTCGCCAAGCCTATATCCCTCCGCACTCTGGTAAAGGATGCCGTGCTGCTCAGCCCTGGGGAGAGAAGGGGGTGGAGGCCACGAGAACGTGGGCCTCTGCGAACTTTCCCCGGGATTTTTTGCCTCATGTGCCCATATCGAGCGTGGATATAGAGACGGTGGCGTTATCGCTTCCCCCTCTTCGCACCCCTTCGTGGACTGCTCGTGTGGTCCTTTGGTCCAAGGTCCTACGGCCAGCCGACAGGGCAGATGACGACGACGACGACGACGACAACGAGGGGGCGGCCACTTGGTCCTTGTCGCTCTACCCTGGATAACAATGGCAACTCTGCAAACTGCGGTGAACTTGGGGCCGTGATCCCTGACTTGGACGGGGAATATGGTGTTTTGCCAAAAGAAAAAAAGAAAAAGACCGGACCCTGACTGAAGGAATTAGCACCATTTCCCATTGGGAAAACGGGCGTGTGTCGATTGATCCTAGAATTCTCGTCTAGTTTTGTTTTGCTTTATTTTATTTTATTTTATTTTGTTTTATCATATTCCAAGGTGCTTTCAATTGCCACGAACCCTTTAACTGCACCGTCCGGGAGGCTAGTTGCAGACATGGTCCCGTCGTTTGTTCTCATGACTTCCCAACAGCCCGAACGGGATCGATTCCGTTTGCGGAACGGAACAAGGAATCTGCTCGTCACCCCCGAGTTTACGGTTGCGAATCCCCCCCCCAGGTTTTCCACACAATAAACCTTGGGGGGTCAATCAGCTTGCCGTCGTTTTGTATTTGGAAACAACTCCTTGCAAGCATTGAGAACACTCGAACAAACAAAATCCTTCTTCCCCCCCAAAAAAAACCCACACTCAAAGCCTGTGGTCTATCACACACGGAGTCGCGGGTGGGTGACATGCAGAGGGTGAACCACCGCACAAGCACGCTCCTATACACACCATTAGGTGTCATTGCGGCCGAACCTTCTAGTTGCTGCTTGTCTTTGTGCTGCAGCTCCAGGCTTCAGCATCGCATCACTACAACTCACACGTCCTTCTTTGCGCTTGGCTGACTCGTCAGACGCTCTGCCTCGGAAACACATATAGGGCAATAACAACGTCCATAATTGCTCGTCAGATGCGGTAGCACCATGTGTCGAGCTGCAGGCACCCCAAACCGGCCTCGGCTTCTAATTCCGTCCCAGACTTTTTGTCTTGGACACGTTTTGTAATATCTTCGTTCCATTTCCCTCCACGAGACCCCTCACACCCGTCCAATGCCAGGCGTCGTCACGCGCGAATGGGAGGGGAGGGGCAAACAGGAGACAATGTTCGACAACGGCACAGCGGGAGGAGCAGATGCAACCTCGGCGAGGTCGTGAAAACTCATGCCCTCTTCTGCCGTGTCTCGGTTCCGGCTGCTCGTCCGCTTACCTGTCCCGACGCTGCTGACTTGCGCCACCCGCGGAGTATGGGACGGGGCTGCCCATTTAGAAAGGGTACGGGGAACCCTAGAAAGGATGGCATAGGCCAAAAACCTCTCACACCACCAGATCAGATGTGCCTGCTTCCGGCATCTAATAGTTAGTCCCTGCACCACACCGCGCGCTTGTCTCTTCAACGGTCGCCGGCCAATGTGACTACCCAAGGACGAGAGAGAGAGAGAGAGAGGTGGGAGAAGCCCACCCCGCACTACCAGTGATAGCCGCCCGCCGAATCAGTCACTTGTTCCTGTCAACCCGACTAGGCTGGTTGATGATTATCTTCGGTGGGTTGTCTCTGCGCCTTTACGTTATGAGACCGCTCTACTGGTCTGACAGACAAGTTGGAGGTAAAGGGAGTCATGCGCATCTGTTCGTCCACTAACACGGGAGAGAACTCAGGGTCCCCTCCCGGAGATGCGGTGAGGAGCTCAGACCGCCCGGAGCCAACGTCTACTGCAGGAACTGCGTTCCCGGGGGGGGGCGGCATGTGAAATCCCGCCGCCTCCGCCGCCGTCGCCCCGGGCTCGAACATGAGGACACAATCACGCGTCGCGGTCAGGCTCGTCTTCGCGTCAGCCCGCGGCTAGCCTACGGTTTCCCTGATGAATTCTGTCTTTATCGACAAAGCTTGCGTGCCTCGGGACATTGGCCCCAGGTGTGCATCGGCAAACCGCGAGGCAAGTCAGCTTCCCCCCACGCGCCCCCCCCTCCCTGGTGTGGCAGCGGACGAAATGGCTCAGCCGAGTCACTAGTCACTCTGCCGTGGACCGTTGGCCGTGATTTGCTTTCGCTGAGTTTTTTTTAGTTTTTTTACCCCGCGGTCGGCGTAGGCGATAGGAGTCACGGGTTAACGGAGAGGGAGAGAGAGAGAGATTGGCGTCTTAGTGGGGGTTTGGGGGGACGGGCCGCGGCCGCGGCCGATGATGAATGACCGTCAGCATAGCGTGACATTTGGACCCCCAAATTACAATACATTTTTGAGTGTGTGGTTGGGTATCATTGATGTGTTGGCGACATGACGCTGCGGCTGGACTGAGGTGCCTCTGTCAACGCTGTCAACGGAGCGTCAGGTGAGCTTATACGTGGCGCAGCATCCGAAAGGAGCCCTATTGACTGAACAGCATGATTGGCATCGCTTCGTCCAAGCAGTCTGCGACAATGGATTCCGGCGTAGACGTGAATCGCTTGGAGTTGCGTGGGATTAGGCTGCCGATGTCTATCAGCAGGGGGGCATCCGGCACGGCACGTTCGCTTGCTCTCGCCGCCTCCCCACGGCCACGCACCAGTCCTCGGCTCCGTTGAAAATACTCATATGCTTCTGATTAAGATTTTTCTGACGGGAGTCGGGTTGGCATGGGTCTTGCTGACCACGACTGGTCGCGAGCCGAGATGATGTCGACCAAGATAGACGTGGCGTGATGTGTCGTGCATGGGGGGGCGGCCTACCGGTGAAGATGCAAGATGCAAGATTGCTGACCCCTCAGCCCCCGGATCGCGGTGCGGAGGGGTGGTCAGACGGTAGGTAGCTGACGAAATTGAGACCTGGCGAGGATTTTCTCTGTAACGTGCGTGGGCATGAGACAAAAAGACACGGCTGCGGTGTATGTTGACTGTCGAAGATATAGCAGTATCTGGAAGGACCCGTGATTTGCGCGGGTGGCTGTTCATCGTAGGATCTTAACCCCGGCGCCGCTGTATGCGTCAGGCTAAACCCGAGCTTGGGAGCCCCCCATGGGGTTGTGATATATCCCGGTTTAGTCTTATTTTTCAACACGGCCGATCCTTTCGACGTGGAGCATGGATATCATTGCCGCCACTCTCGCTGAGCACCAAAGACGTCCAGGTATCAGAATGATCAGAGGGCGAGACGTAGGTCCATTCGGCAGGCTAATGGCGCCGGTAAGCCATGGTTCCATGCTGACAGTTGCAATGCGTTTCACGACCCCTTCGTATTATACGTTCCAGGTAGCCATGTGTGATGATGTTCCATCTTGTTCGTGGTGAGCCAAGCACCGACTCTTCAACATCTCTCCAATAGTAGAAAGTTAATTCTTCGAACTATTGATGTCTTGAACACACAGCTTGTGGCTCCTGGCATGTAACCTTCCCTCCTTTGAATGCTTGATGACGTTTTTCGGCACAACATGCCTTTCCGAGTTAGCAATGCCCATGGCTGTATGTCATTCTTGAGAATCTTCTGAAGCTGAAGCACGCGGTCTGGACGATGAAGACACTTTGAGTTGCGGGTTGGCCACAGTGGTGCAACAGCGGTGCAACAGACCATGGTCCAGAGCAGATCGATATGTTGTTACCAAATCAAGCAGAGAATGACTTTGGATTTTGCGACGAGAGAATCGGAAACCATGGTTTCCATCTCGGGTATTCATTCTGTCATTGGCGTCCTTTGTGAGACTGGGTGGAAGAACACCAAGACTTACGGGTACCTGGAAGTTCCCCTGAGCGGCAAATGCACGCAGCCGGCCGGATTCGAAAGACCCCATAGTCTATGAGTCCTTCGAAGGGGCTACAGTCATGGCGATCCTGTAAGATGCCCGTAAAGGGGCAGTATTCTCGAATACGAGGCCTGAATGCAAGTTTACCCAATATAAGACACAAAGAACGGAGCAATGACTGTAACCGACTCGGGGATGGGTTTCACGATAAGGTATCCTAACCAACATGAAAACCCCCCGGCTCTGATTTCCCATCATTGAAGTCCCAAGATGAATCCAAAGACCACCTCAGGATGCACAAGACTAAATTTGGAGGTCATGTGAAAAAGCTTGTGCGATGAAGTCAGACCCGCCGTATGACGCTGCTTCCAGAGGCGGATTCCAACGGCATCACTCGCATCATCGTCCCCAAATACCTTCAAACTCTGAGTTATCCTGGAAACGCCCGAGAGTGAGACACAAGCCGCGTCCGTGCTATCAAATATACGGGCTGTTAGCATACGGAGTTCCGAGACTGGCCACATGGGGGGGTGGGCAGGACGGGGCAGAAAGGACAGGAATATACGAGGCCGGCGCCACCCCCCAAGTGCAACGGCGCAAGCCAATACTACAAGATTAGTAGCGATCGCGCGGCCCGGCGCATCTCGCAGCCAGCGGAGGCTGCAACCCGAGCCGGGCGGGAAGACGCTGTGTCACGGAGGTCAGCCTCGGACGGCATCGTCCAGCAGCGGCCGGCATTGCTTCGTGGCGGGTATGCTCCTCCTTCACACCCCGACAGCAAGAGGCACACGGGAATTGGGTAACACGATCCTCGATTCACCCTCTCACGGCGCGCGCGGGGTGGGAGGGGGCGCCTCCGCCACAGGGTATGTGTCTCGTGGGGAAGGGGAGGTGAGACGAACGGGGTCGCCAGGCGGCACGACTGGATGGAAATGCGAAAGGGTATCACGATGGGTCAGATCTTGTCTGTTTCGGGTCACTGTTGTACATTATGGAAGCACGCGAGAGGTCACTTGGCCGTCCCGCCCCCAGATTTGTGCTACCGGGGTGTGTGTGTGTGTGCGTGTGTGCAAGCTAGACTTTTCACGGCCGGCATGGAGAAACCGGAAAGATATCAGAGGAAGAGAGAGAGGAGGGAGGCCGTAAGCCGGCGATAGGTCTCTGAATCTGTTTGAACATCCGTCAGTACCGTCCTGCTCGTTGCGAATGCTGCTTCGGTCTTCAGGTTAGCAGCCGGAAATAAGACTCTGCTTCATGGGGTGAGCCTATGCCCTCGTGCCAGCTTGACGACGGGGAGGCGCGCGTTGCCCTCTACAGCCGCCATTCGGTCCGGTCCTCTTGCAGGCCCTGGCGTGCCAAGATTTGCACGCGGGATGTGACTTCGTTGGGAAATCCCTCCGCTGACGAAGTGGGAAAAGGGTGGGTTGGTGGTTGACCGAGGTGTCAGGGGTGTCGATACTCGGTGAGGGGTGATGTATCGGATGACTTTTGGGCAACCCTGGGCGCGGGATTGCGGGCCAAGTGCCTCGGAAGCGTTACCAGTGAAGAGCATGTATTTCGATTATGAGAATCTGTCTTCATTTCCGTCCCACAGTCTCGGTCCTCCGTCGGAACGAGTTGGACCACGGGCTATCAGGAAAGGCAACTCTGGCTTCCGTGGCCGACGGAGTCCAACCTAATTGCCCCCATGGGTGCATCCCGCGACTTACAGATCCAATGAGAAAACTGGAAATATTCTATTTTGAAAAAAGTAAAAGTAAAAAAATCATGACAGGGCTGAGGGTCCCACGGGGTCACACCTTGAGAATCCTGTACCCCAGATTTTGCAATGACCGAGCCAACTGCTCGAAAGCTGGGCGTGTATTGCAAGACACCTTTTTATTTTTATTTCTTGATTTGTTAATTTCGTTGTTATTGTCAATAAAAAAACCCAATTTGTCTTCCAAGAACCGCGACGGTATTCCAAAAACTGGTGCCGTACAAAAGCTACATTACCACACCCACTACATGCAATTCATACCATGCCATGCCATCTCCGCGTGCGCTGGCACACGGCAGCCACACCCATATCGTTCCAAAAATTCGGTACCGGGATTTCAATCTGATGATCAAAGAGAATATTTTCTCATTCCTCCAGGAGACCCGGGGGGGAGGGGTGGGGGATTGACGAGCAGAGCAGAACGTCCTCGCGTGCGGCAGCTACTGGTTCGGGGGGCTCGCGTCGTATAGGCTAAATCCTACGGATAAACGCCGCTGCCTCACCGCCACGCACACCAGAGGCAGCAAAGCGGATAGTGATGCGTAGCTGCGCTGCAGGCCGGCAGGCAGCGTGGGGAGTCTCTTGGCTATCATAGCTGGCGGAGTAATGCACACCAGGGGCGGAGCATGCAAGAAACATGCACGTCTCGCGCGCATTGCTTCGTCTTTTAGCGACTTGTGTGGTTTTCGTCAGTGTATGGTCATGAGAGGCGGTGAGAGCCTCATGACCCATGATCCGCCGCTGTAGAATCAGAAAAGATCGGAGGGCGGAAGGGAGAAGGCCCTGTTTCGGCTGGCAGGAAGCTGGATTATGATCTCATAAACCCGGGGAATTACATCCTCCGCGCCTTCGAAAAGAGTGTCCCGGCGAAATGATCGTCTCCTCACAATGCAGAGGCATCGAAGTTCTGAGCCAGTGATCGCAGTCAGGCAGGTCAAGAGTGCTTGCGTTGTATGGGAGCATCTGGCGTTGACTATCCCTGTACCTGCAGCCTTGTGACATTCAAGACAACTACACCATCTAGCTTGCGGCCTCCTCAGAGAGACGTGGCATTGACGACATAAATCCTGGGGAATTCTCCTCCTAGTTGGGGGGGGGAGTCTGGTGACGATGTTCCGTGTCGGGCATCCGGGGAAAGGGCCGCATGCCTACGCTGCTGAATGGCTTTACGTTGCATTTAGGGAGACGAGCTAGCAGGGGTAACTGTCCGGGACGGATTGTCGGGACGGGCTACGAGACAGATGTTTGGGCGATGTGTCTTTGACGGGAAGTGTTTCTGGAAGCGGTTGGGGTTGATGAGGATTGCCCTTTGGCGCCTTTTCGAGATTGAGCTCGTGATGCGGTTTTCCTGCGGCAAGCAGAGATTTTCCATGTCACCTTCGCCACGCTGGACGCCAGGAGTTGATTCGTGATTGGAACAAGCGAGGCAAGGCCTCTCACCCAACCAACCCGAATGCTTCGCCCCTGCTGCTGAGGAAAGACCGGCCATTTAGGGATGCTATTGATGGATATTGAAGACCGTTTGGATAACGGCGATGCCAATCAGGACACGCCTCTATCACCATACACTCACGCCTCGACCACTTGTCGACGAATCCTCCGTGGTGACTCTGATGTTCTCCGGTGAGGTCGGCGATCCAGATCGGCAGGCTGGGATAGATTGAAATACCCCCAATGTCAGGTTCCTATTGGCTCCCTGGCCACCCAGAGGGATGAGGCACAGTGATGGTCTGGCATGGGAGTTTAACACCTGACTACTCCTGGCCATCGCTGTCAACCTGCCACGTCAACGGCCCCTTGGCTATGACTTGATCCTGTTGGGCTCTTATTCTCGTGAGCTCTGGCTGCAGCGAGATCGAGATGCCTCGCCAAAGACACGGCGTCAGAGACTCTCCTTTCCGGGCGACCCAGATTACATGGCCTGGTTTGGATCATCCCCAAGATAGCCGGCTTCCAACGATACGTAGATGGATTTTGGAGTGTTCTTGTGGCAGGTTCTGAACCAAGGTTATGGCCGCCGTCTCATGAGATTGACCAGTTTAGGAAACGTGACCCGACAGTCATAGTTGTTGTCGCATGCGTTTTCTTGGTGGAACACAGCAGTCAAAAGCTGACTTTGCGGTGAAAGTTTAGGACCAATAATATTGCAACCCTATTGGGAACTCCTGGATGAACAAGTTATGATACCCTCTTTTTCTCCCGGCGGTCATCCATAGACCGTGGAAATGATAGTAGAAGAAACGAGGAAGGCAGTTGACGACTCGAAGCACCAGTGAACTATCCTTTGATCCCGTCTTCGCGTTTGGCCAGTATCTAACGAGCCATGGACTAGAAAACAGTCGCTCATCAACCTGCATTGGCGTTCCTCCTTCCCCTTGCCGCGTCTTCATACCAAGTTTGAGCATGACGAGAAGCACAAGGTGGATCTTTTTGACGCCTGGATTATTCGCTAAGTAAGGCTACTTCGCGGCCAAGAGCGTTCCGTTCAAGGCCTGTGAGAAATTTGGAAATCCTTCTTTACGATAGCTTGATACCGAAATGCTCGTTCGTGTGATGATTGCCAGGACGCGATGAAATCGTCCAGGAGATCTACATCAGCAGTCTGGTGTAAGTCCCATAGGCGCGGCAGATAGCCGGCCATGTAAGTGAGCCCATTGAATATCATCGGAGAGAGAGGAGGTGGTCTTCAACTTCCAAACCATGCTCCATCTCCGTCACCGCTTGTACCGCTTCTGAGGAACTCCATCCAAGCATCGTCGGCCATGACGACGTCGGCGGCCTCCATCGGGGGAACATTTGGCCACATCATTGAGAAGACACTGTTGATTTGTGTTTGAGGGCTCTCATCAATCGGCTCCGGTTCACCGATGGGTACCGTATCGGGCTCGTAGCCGGGGGCCGTCGTGGTTTGCATCTGAGGGTGTGTCGCCAGCACACGAGCGGCGACGGCGTCGTCATTGAGGAACCTCCCGCAAAGGTCCATGATGACTTGGTAACAACGCGGGGAGCTGGAGTTTGCGGGAGCTAAAGCGGCTATGCAACGGATCGTGATTGTGACTTGCTCTCGCCAGTCTGCGGCGTTGCTCGAGTTGGGGTCGTTACGGAGACATATGCAGGGGATGAGGGCTGCTTGGAAAAGGAAGTATCTAGGGTAGGGTTGGCACATCGAGGAAGAGCTGTCTCGACAACAGAGATGACTTACAAGGCATACCACGCTGACAATCTGTTTTTTTCATTGCGTTCCCAGAATTCGCTAATGCTAGTGATAGTGGCTTTCGCGTCTGCGAGGCACTTTTCAAAAGCCCGAACATTCTCGGGAGAATCGTCCAATCTCCTATCACGGGCTTGGAGAGCTCGACGGATCACGAACGGTCGGTACATGATGACCCGAAGGTTTCTGCATCTCCAGTACATGACGGCATGAGCGAGGGCATATTTCGGGGGCACGGTTGCAGTCTCGGAGAAGTAGGATGGTACGCCAGTCCGCCACGGCTCGAGAAGCTCTTGATCAAGCTTCAGCATCTCGCTTGCAGTTGGCAGCGGCTTCGAGATGACCCTTGTGTATATGGGCGTCGTGGCGATGTGAAAGCTTGCCTGCGTTCGTACAGCCGTGTAGGGGGTGATATCTTGAGTCTCGGGAGGGTACGACTTTGAGATGGCAGTCAAAGACTGCGAGAATATTAGTAGGAACATGCGGTCGGCTCCCATATTTGGCAATATTACCTTGTCGTCAACATTCAGGGGCAAGGCCACTTCGACGCCTTCATACGGCCAAACTGAGGGGCGACTAAAGGTGATAGCTGCGCCGACGTCAAAGATGCCCAGTGACCACCAAACCCGTCTCCTGATCTCCATGTTCAGTGGCGAGATGTTCCACCCCTGAAACTCTTTGTGTAGACCCAAGCCCATTGCCATCCGCACGGCCAGTCCGAGATAGTTGTACCCCGAATTGGGCTTGTCTCTCTTCTGCTGATAGTTGGAGATAAGCGTCAGCGCCTGGACAAGAGTAAGGTTCCCTACTTCCAGAAAGTTGAAAGAAAGAATGGAGCGGGCTTGAGCGAACAAGGACTTGTCCAGATTATCGAGTTTGGTGGCCGTGGTATAGACGCCAATGGCAGCGACAGTGTATGCCAGAACTATCCAGCAGTCACCACAAGGCCTGGGTATCACGCCAGCATACTGTGCTCGGAAAGTGGCTTCGTGAATGATGGGGTAGCTGACATTGTATGACCGAAAATATGCGTCGACCATGGCGTCTGTGATGTGTCTGTTAGGGTCTAGTTGTGTAGTAAGAGGGGACTGTGTGAAATTGATCGGACCCGTCCTCGAGAACGAAGAATGAGCTCGACGTTTGGGAGTTGAGGGCTCGAGGAGCCTGAGTAAGGCTGCTCCAGAGGCGACACCGAGGTATCCCGATTCCTTTTCGCTGACCGCTAACGAGGCCATGCCGTCTGCGATAGGGTCCGCGCCGGCATCGCCGTTTGTGTCGACCTCAAGTGTTGCTTCGGGCGAGGCCGAGTACTTTGTGAGAGTATCTTGCTCGTCCCATTCAAAGTCATCGGTGGGGTGCGCTTCGAGAAGGTTGATGTCCCTATGTGTCGCATCATTTACCGGTTGGCGATGATGACGGGTGGTTCTATGGGCTCGTGTCTGCTCGTGATTCAAGTTGGAGTAGCTGGTTGAGGATGGCATGCGGCCTGGCGCAACATGCAAGGAAGTCTCAGGTAGCCGTAGCTGTCCCTCATTTTCATCCTCGATATGAGTAACGATACCGGGCTCAGGAGGGACGGGGTCCGGACGGAAGGACGAATCAATCAAGGCTGGCCTCTCCAACCTTGAAAAGTCAAATGAACAATCATCTGTCGGGGTAGATGCATCTGAATTCCTGTACCTAGCCAGCGAAGATGCCGATCTAGCATGAGTCGGCATGAGAGCCCGCATATGCGTGATGAGAGCCTCAGCCCGTTCCAGTCTCTCCTCTACCTCGGTGAGATGTCTGCATAATGTCAGTCTCACCATCAACTACTTTGGAAGGAACCGCTCATAAGCCATATAATAGAGAGTGCTTACTTCCTGGTCAGTGGTGTTCGGGCGTGCTTCTCGTATAAGCAGTGACGGCGGTACTTGACGCACAAGTTGCATGTCGGAAGTGCCCGATCGCACTTGGCCTTCCGCCTCCGGCATTCCTTGCAGGCTTGATCGGCAGCAAAGGTTCCGCTCATCGAACCCAGGTTCGTTGGCTGGGGAGCCGCCGGTGGATTGTCACCCGGGGTGCCTGATGAGGACATCTTCGGGGTCAATTGAAAATGTTGGCTTTTTCGGAGGGCTCCAGGGGTAGCTTACGATGGTAGTCCAAACTCAGAAGACTTACGTCGGCCGCACAGCACAGCCTTAGCCTTCTGGGTTGGTGAGGGTGAGTGTAGTCCGTCCCGGCAGAGCGTCATGGCAAATCTCACAGGAGAAGACGGCCGGAGAGGAGCGAGATCTGGGGCGTAAGGCGAGGTGAGGTGAGATGCGGAGACGGGCGAATGCTTCTCCTCAACAGCTCCAACTCCAATAACTCCAAAGAAACCCCGCCTTCTTCTCCACACACTTGCGCTGCAGCTATCCACAATATAGCCAGCCCATGGTGATCAGGGGAATGGATGAAATATCCCTGCAATTACAAGTCCGTCCGGTGTCATTTGGCCGTGGCAGGCTATGAAGATTGGGAAAGATTGGCTTGATGCTATTTTTGTACAGAAGTATACTGTGTGACGAAACGAAGCTCTCGTTGGAACCTATCGCGATCGTCGACCATGAAGATCGCAGCCATCCTTTCTAGAATGAGGATAACGTTCGGACTCACACAAGACCCAAGTTTTTCCGTGAAGAATGCCTGGACAGGTTCCACACGCATCTGAGTCTCTTTCCTAGCTTGCAGCGTGGACGATCATTTGAAGCCCCAAGCATTGTCGCCCACAATGCAGCTTCTCGCCATTCTGAAGGTAGCATAAATACGAGAAAATCGGCCTTCTACACCCTTTCCTTGTGTACAACATCAGGAAGCCCGCTCTTGGCCAGGATCTTCTCCTCCTTCGAGTCAGAACTGCCTTCAAAGTCTTCAACGGCCTGGGGTCCGTCAAAGATCACAGCGATTTCCTCCAAACTGTGCCCCTTAGTCTCGGGAAACAGATACCACGTGACGGCGAAGAAGACCGCCAGTAAACAACAGAAAACGATGTAGTATCTCCATCCGATATTCTCGAGACCGATCGGGTTGACAAACGCGGCGATGATTAAAGACCCGTATATCGCAAACAGCTCCACCGCGATGCCCTTTGAACGCAGAGAGTACGGGAATATCTCGGTCGGGTACCCCAAGAGGAGGGGAGTGTATGCGATATCGTAGTGGAAGTAAAAGGTGAATAGGCAAACCACGACTGCGATACCGGCAGGCTTAGATCCGGTCTCCTTGTTCACGGCTGAACAGGCTGTCCAGACGATGTAGCTAGCCAACATGCCCGCCCCGGACCACAGAAATAGGGTCCGGCGACCAAGGCGGTCGACAAGGAATGCAGCGCCGAGGGCCGCACCAAAGTTGAATATTTGCAGCAAGCCGTTGATCAATGTCTGGGTAAAGGTATCCGTGATGCCGACGGTGTTGAGGACGAGAGTAAGGTAGTACGAAACCACACCTATTCCGTTCCATCTACGTATCACTGTCAGCAACTACTTTTTGGATCAGAGAGGTTAGGAAAAGGGTCCTCACTGGGCGAAGGCTCCGACGCAAACAGCGATCAGTGTTCTCTTCCGATTTCCGGGAGTGGACACAAGAGCCATCCATCCTGTCGTTTCTGCAGCCTTTTCTTGTTTAATCGTCTGTACGATTTCGGCAACTTCGCGGCGGACGAGGGGCGTGTGGCCTTCTGCTGGGTCCAGCGCGCCCGAGTGATACCTGGCGAGGATCGCGGCAGCTTCTGCAGTTCGTTCTCTTGCAACCAGCCATCGGGGAGACTCTGGAACCCAGGAGTAGAAGCAAAGCTGAACCAACGGGAATCCGGCTTGAAGGATGGAGGGGATCCGCCATGCCCACTCGCTCTGGTAGTCTTGGCATCCGAAAGTCGTCCAGGAGGCCAGAATCGCACCTGTACGGGTTAGCCAGCGCCTGAATGCACCGAGGCTTCTAATGTTAAGACTAACCAAGGTAATACATGGTCCAAAAAGCCGAGGTATACTTCCCGCGATGCGTCGGGTAGGCCAACTCGGCAATGAGCATTGGGCTGGGATGTACGACGAACATGCCACCGAATCCCACTACCAAACGCGAGACGATGAACATGGGCAAATTGATTGAGGTAGACTGGACGATCGTGGCGGTGATGATGAGGATGATTCCCGAAAGAAGGACCGGCTTTCGACCGAAGCGATCCGCCAGATACCCGATGATGGGCAGAGCCAGTACAGATCCGATGGATTGCGCAGCATTAACGACTCCAAGCTTTACCCCAGTAGGGTTACCGAAATACTCTCGCCATTGTTGCAATGATTGGAGGCCGTTCATCAAAGATCCTGTTGTTACATCAATTGTCAGCTGATATTCTCCGAGGTATGGTCTCAAGGCCCTACCATCGTATCCTGCTACTGACGAGGACAGCAACGGGACCAAAAGCAAGACGTTCAATCTCAGTAGATGCGGCTGCTGGAACCAGTACTTGTCCGTCCTTGGAAGCACTTCGGCCAAGGCCGCGCCGACAATTTGCTCGTCCTTCATAGTGGGTGGTCTAGATCCGAAATCACGTTCCTAGCATTGAGTAACAAGATAAAAATGTAGCTAAAGCATCGACAAGTACCGGGTATCCTCGACCTCTCAGCGGCTGATAACGGCCGGCCTTGCGGGGACCCGCGGCAGGTTTATATCCATCTCGACTTCATCAAGCTCTTGGGCAGCGCCACAGAGTATTAGCCCGCGGCGCGATGTCTCCCAGCCAGCCGGTACTCGACAACATCGCGCCGCCAATCCTCCGCATGCCACCCCACATAACGTGGTAAATGTCCGTGGAGTACAGGGGTTTTACCCATGGGGTATGCCAACGGTTGCATCATTAGACAGCTGCATCTCCAGACACGAGTCATACGTTGTGTTTGCTCGGGGGAGGCAACGGTGTTTGCTTGCCAAGTGCGGGGACGACGGACGTCTGTCACCCTCGCTAGTCCAGGCCGGGCAACAAACATGCCTGCGTTGGTATTGTTGGTGGCTGGAGGGATGCCAAGTCTATGCAAATCAGGCCCGGGAATAACGCGCTGGCCAGGCAGGATTTGCCAAGGGTCGGCGTATCATCTTTCGATGATCGGGTGAGGATGAGGTCGAGCCGGGTAGAACTTGCTTGGAGCGCCTAAGAAAGAGACGGGCCAGTGATTTTGACGATGGTGATCGGGGATACGACTTAGGTTCTCAAAGCGATCCATAACCCGCTCAGAGGCTTGTTGAGGAAGTCATGCAGTGGATTATACATTTGTTCATCTGTTGACCTTGTTGAGATTGCTGGTGACCTGTTGTTCATATGTCATATAATACAAATGTGACCCGTCAAACTACGATAGGGTTGACAAAGTCAAGCAACGGCTGACGCTACGTGCTTTTATCTAGACAAATATCCAAGACACCTAACATGGATCTACGGTCAGATCCCTTTAGACTAGCCGGTTAGTTGCACCTGCAGTTACTTGGTAAGATTACAAGTTTCATATGAACAGACTTTGGGCACCCATATGTCGACTTTTTTATTCACCGTGACTGCAGGCAAATAATGCCGATACTATATTTAGGGGAGAAATGATAAGGGAGGCATGCAATATATGTGAAGAACTTTTTTACGGCAGTTCGTATCTGCCAAAACCGACAAGTTTGTTTTTCATGTCTAAGTTTATACTCCCCTATAATCTGAGCCTTTCAGGGTGAAATGCCTACCGCGCCGTATAACCACCGTCAACTATGAAGTCGGCCCCGGTCGTGTAAGAGCTAGCATCACTGGCCAAGTACAGGTATATTCCTTTCAGCTCTCGCGGGTCGGCATCTCTACGCAGCGGCGTTAGACCGAACCACTCCTCCTTCATCTCGAATGGGCAGTCGCCCGAGATGACGGTATCGATGTAGCCGGGAGAAACGGAGTTGACACGGCCTCCCCACTTGGCCCACTCGACAGCTAGCGACCGGGCGAGGTGAATCTAGAAGAGCTCGGCGGTCAGCCCCCATAGGAACCGCCTAGCGAATTCGGTCGGGGGGGGGGGATACAAAACACGCACCGTTCCCGCCTTGCAGGCGTTGTAGCAGCTCTGTTCCTGCGGCACGTTGGCGGCGTGGCCGCTCATGGACGCGGTGATGATCCCCACGCCGCTCCTCTGGTCGCGGAAGACGAGCCCCGCCGCCCTCATGCAGTAGTACGCGCCGTCAAAGTCCACCGCCCTCACGCGGTCCCAGTCCTCGACCCGGTCGTCCAGGCCCCCGGCCTTGGAGGGAACGCCGGCGTTCGCGACCATGACGTCCAGGCGGCCAAAGTCCGCGACGGCGCGCGCGACGGCCGCCTCGACGTCGCCGTAGCTGGTCACGTCGACCCGGTATGCCTTGGTCTTGACCCCAAAGTCCTGGGCGACGCTTTCGGCGATGGCGGCGGCAGCTTTGGAAGTATGATACCAGAGGGCGATCTTCAGGAGGAGGGGACATCGCCATCAGAACTCCAGCCAGTCATTATTGGGAGACATGCAGAGGTATGCTTACGTTGGCACCAGCTTCCGCAAGGCCCCGGGCGATCTCCGAGCCTATGCCGCCCGCTCCACCGGTGATAATGACTGTGCGTCCGTCCAGCCGGAACTGCTTGAAGACGCTGTCCTCAATCGGTGGGTTGGGAGCCCTGATGGATTTAGTCGTTCCGTCTGTGCCGCCGTTGATCGTCATCTTTGACAGAGGCTTTCTGGTCGATGAGGATGGAGATGAGTTGTTTGTGTGCGGATAGAAAAACGGTTCGATAGGAATGTTGAAATCTTCGGGGGGGCTCAAATAGAAGTTATACAGGACCACCTCAACAGGACGGGAGCTAGTATGCCGGGGTACTCTTCCAAGTAAAGTAGTTGCAGACGAGGTTTCCCCGGGACCCTGGTGCGATGTCAAGAGCCAGTCGCCAGACGGGATACTGTCACCCTCACCCCGGACACCCGCGGCTTATTCCACATGCCGATGCAGGCCATTGAGATAGACAGCTTAGAGACCAGACAGAGAGCATCCCAAGAAATACGCAGGCAGGGGTTCGGTGTTCAGATACTCGAAAGCCTGCGCTCTAGCGCGGAAGACAGGGGCCTAGGTTGACAGCTCCTCTATGCTGTCAATCAACAAATCGTATCTCCCCTCGCTGCGCCCGGCGATGTATTCCCCGTTGACCATGTCGTTGCTCTCCGCCCGAAGCAGTGCCTTTTCCATTGTATCTTCGATCCCGGCCGCGACGTGCCGCGCGGCGACCCTGTCCCGGGCCAGCGTCGGCTCGACCCTCACAAGCCACCGGTCGTCCACCAGCGGCGCGATCCGGCCCCACGGCTCCTCGTCCGCGAGCAGGTAGTTCCCCTCGACGACGCAGACTTCGACGTCCGCTCCCACGGTGAGCCCGCAAGGGACCGGGTCCCCCAGCTCGTGGTCGAACGTCGGGGCCCGGACGGGGCGCAGGCCCGCCGAGGCACGCAGCTGGCGGACGAGGCGGACGACGCCCGGGCCGTCAAAGGTCCACGGCGCGCCGCGGCGGGCGACGGCCTCCGCGGCGTTGGGGAGCGCGCGCAGCGCCTCGAGCGGCAGGTGGAAGCCGTCGGCGGACACGACCACGGACTTTGGGCGGGGTTCTGGTGAGGCGTTGAGGTCGGAGACCACGCGCCGCGCGATGGTGGTCTTGCCGGAGCCCGGTGGTCCCGCGAGCGCGATGATGAGCCGGGGATGCGCGGCGGCTGTGCCAGATGCAGATCGCCGCTTTTCGTTCCACTTGAGTAAGGCGTGCTGGACGAGGGCTTTGTAGGTCGATTCCATCGTAACTGGGGGCCAATGAGTGAGTGGTAGGCTGGGTGTCATGCGAATGACCGATAATACCGAACGACCGGATCCTCGCGAACGGGGGGCAAATATAGGCCAATTAAGCCGGGCTTCGGCCTGACAACAACATCCTATTAGAACTGCTCTCTCTGTCATGGACACTGCGGTCCGACGTTGGTAAGATAAGACAGCGGACCACAGTCACCCGATTCCAGTCCGGCCCCTCACGGCGGCCCCACGCCGGCCGGTGCGGCAGTACCCCGCGTCAACGTCACGGC
Organism: Colletotrichum zoysiae; assembly: GCA_030867305.1. NCBI lineage: Eukaryota > Fungi > Ascomycota > Sordariomycetes > Glomerellales > Glomerellaceae > Colletotrichum > Colletotrichum zoysiae. Next base: position 61,621 of record MU842977.1, on the reverse strand, counting down.
CATGCTCGGCTCCTTGCACAAATAAGATGATTGAAGGCTTGAGAACCTGCGAGCCGACCTGCACCTTTACAACCTCCATCATCACTATCCGGGTTCTCCCTCATCCCAAACTATATCCATCGAACGCAACCAAAACCTCCGAAAATGGCTGAGCTAGTGAGCATCTAGAGACCCTGCCACGGGGTCGACGTCACTGACCCAGCCGACCAGAACCCCGCCTTCGTGCTCCAGTCCATCAAAAACGTCTCGTTCGAGAACCGAGAGGTCCCGAAACTCCGCGACGAGTACGATGTGCGAGTGCACGTCGAGCAGACGGGCATCTGCGGCAGCGACGTGCACTACTGGCAGCGCGGCCGCATCGGCGACTTCGTGCTCGAGTCCCCCATCGTCCTCGGCCACGAGAGCTCCGGGACCGTCGTCGAGGTCGGCGACAAGGTGAAGAACGTGAAGGTCGGCGACCGGGTGGCGATCGAACCCGGCGTGCCGTGCCGGCAGTGAGTTGCCCCCCCTCCTTCTTTTTTCCACGCCGCAACACAAGGAGGGAAATGGAAGTGGGAAAGGTTGCACACTAACCAGCAAAAAAAAACCGAAAGCTGCGACTATTGCCGAGCGGGCGCGTACAACCTGTGCGCGGACACGGTCTTCGCGGCGACGCCGCCGTGGGACGGCACGCTGCAGAAGTACTACGTCGTCGCCGGCGACTACACGTACCCCATCCCGGGCCACATGTCGGCGGAGGACGGCGCGCTGGTCGAGCCCGTCGCCGTCGCCGTGCAGGTCTGCAGGGTCGCCGGGCTCAGGGGCGGCCAGACGGTGCTCGTCTTCGGGTGCGGGCCCATCGGCGTGCTGTGCCAGGCCGTCGCCAAGGCGTACGGCGCGGGCAGGGTCGTCGGCGTCGACGCGTCCGAGTCCCGGGCGCGGTTCGCCAGGGGGTTCGCCGCGGACGACGTCTACGTCCCCGAGGGGCGGCGGCAGCAGCCGCCCGGCGGCGCGCCGCAGGACCCCGTCGAGGCCGCCCGGGCGGTCGGCGAGAAAATCGTGAGGGAGTACGGCCTGGGAGACGGCGCCGACGTGGTGCTCGAGTGCACCGGCGCGGAGCCGTGCATCCAGGCCGGGGTCTTCGCGGCGAAGAAGGGAGGCACTTACGTGCAGGCGGGTATGGGCAAGGAAGTATGTGCAGTACTTTAGCTCGTCGGGCGGGGATGTATTGCTGACATTTGACAGAACGTGGTCTTTCCCATCACCGCAGCCTGTATCAGGGCGTTGAACATCAAGGGCTCCATCAGATACACGACGGGATGTTATCCCGAAGCAGTGAGCCTAGTTGCTTCCGGGAAGGTTCAGCCAAGGAGGTTGGTCACTCATCGGTACAAGTTTGAGGAGGCTCTCGAGGCATTCGAGGTGGTCAGGCAGGCAAAGGAGGACACGCTCAAGGTGGTTATTCAGGGCGTACCGAAATAGACATCAATTATCAATGGGACTCGAGTATCTCAACTATGCTTCCATGAAACTTCTGGCTGGTACCAGTGCCTTGCTGTCTAAATTGGGGTCGATACGTTCGCCCAACCCCCCCCTGCACACAGCGTTATGATGGCGTCCCATTGATCGGGCCAGGCATCCTTATGTTTACGGTCAACGCGGGCATGCCTGCCTGTCTGAACACTGACAAGCTCAGCGCATGACCTGGACCGACGCTCGGAATTCACTACTCATCGGCGACTGCGTGGCCTTTGTTTCCCGAGGTCAAGCCAACTTCGGTACGCTTTGAGCTGCTGGCGTCCAGGGTCACAGGTGTCCGTCTCGCCAGGTTCCCCGCACCGAAGAATGCCCCTCCCGCTCCGGACGACTGTCGACTGGTTCTCTTATTCGTCGGCACGCATAATGACGAGAACCCGAGCCCCCGCCCCCCGCAGTGGCTCGGTACAAATGATCCGGTTCATGCTCTGCCCTGATCGGCAGCGAGGACATTTCGAAAGCAAACAAGCATCGAAGGGGCGACATATAGTTTTACCAAACAAAACGGGGGTTATCGGCATCGAGCTCTAGCACAGCCTCGGAGACACATCAGCAACCATGGTCCTCCCGAACCACCCAAACCCTGCGGCGCCGGTCATCTCGCACTTCAACCTCGCGGGAAAGACGGCCATCGTCACGGGCGGAACCCGCGGCATCGGCCTCGAAGTCGCGCGGGGCCTCGCCGAGGCGGGCGCCAGGGTCGCAATCACGTACACCAGCGCGTCGCCGTCGGAGGCCGAGGCCACGGCGGCGGCGCTCTCCGAGTCGGGCAACGGCGTGCTCGTCAAGGCGTACAAGTGCAACGTCCGCGACCGGGCCGAGGTGGCGTCCGTCATCGAGGCGGCGACGGAGGAGGTCGGCGGCGGGAGGCTCGACATCGTGGTGGCCAACGCGGGCATCGCGGACCACATCCCGGCGATCGACTACCCGGAGGACAGGTTCCGGGACATGCTGGACGTGAACTTCCACGGGGCTTTCTGGACGGCGCAGGCGGCGGCCAAGGTGTTTGAGAGGCAGCACAAGGCGGGCGGCGACGGCAGGGGCAACATCATCTTCACGGCGTCCGTGTCGGCGATCCTGGTCAACGTGCCGCAGAGGCAGGCGGCGTACAACGCCAGCAAGGCGGCGGTGGTGCACCTGGCCAAGTCGCTGTCGGTGGAGTGGGTTGACTGGGCAAGAGTGAACTGTGTCAGCCCGGGCTTCATCGCGACTGATAGTAAGTCAGGCTCTGGCGTGCGTGTCTGGACGGCGAAGTGAGTGATGATAGATGGATGGATGGGGCTGACTGGCGGCAGTGATTTCGGAGCTTCCCGAGGAGTGGAGGAAGAAATGGTTTTCCATGATTCCCGGCGGGCGCTTCTGCGATCCTGCCGAGTTGAAGGGCGCGTATGTGTTTCTCGCCAGTGATGCAAGCAGTTACATGACAGGTATGGTATGGTATGCCCTGGCCTCTTTGACTGTGTACTGACTTGAATGATCAGGGGCGAATTTGGTCATCGATGGCGGATACACATTGCCTTAGACATGGGGGGGGGGGGGCTTAACGCAAGAGTATCTATCAGAGGTTCTAGAGACATACATACTCTTTACAAGGAGAGGAGCGTTATTTATAAATAAATAAAAAGAAAGAAGAAGAAAAGACCTAGTAAAGAAGAGTGCTGAATGAAGCGAATAGAAAAGAGGAAAAAGAAAACGATTTCAATCGAAGGCGGAGTTTAACCGCTGAATCTCCCCGAGGTGGGCTCGAACCACCAACCTCCAGATTAACAGTCTGACGCGCTAGCCAATTGTGCCATCGGGGATATGAGAACATGGCAGATCTCATTTGATTGGATCGGAGATGTTGTTGAGTTCCCGAGACATTCGGATAGTTTATCAACGCTAGCTTACTCCGACGTGGGTTTTTTGCTCATGATGCTTGGATAGGAATTTGTGATTGGCCGAGCCGGATAAAGGCAATGGAATGGGAGCAGCTGCTTGCTTGATGACTAAGGACAATGACCGTGCTCCGCTCGCTTGTGCGGATATGTCTCATCTAGAATGGTACGTACCTACTAACGGATAGTTACCTAGGTAGTTTAGTGTACTGCGGAGGAGTTGACCAACACACCCTGGCCTGGCAGATGGAATCAAAGGGTCCGAAACTCTCTCGCTAAGAAAACCCTCAGCATCCATCAGCCGATTAGAAACCGCTCTTCCTTCTGTCCTGCGTCGTTTGCTTCGTCTGCGTGCTACGCAACGCAACGTAACGCAACAGCCAGACGGACCGCATTGTGTCCAAGACTGGGGGTTTTTGGGCGGTTCCGCAGGCTCTGAAGAAATTACGTCAGCGGGGCTCGTTTTGAGTGGGTACGTACAGTACAGTACAGTACCGTACCTGTACAATAGACCCCGCGGAGCGCCTTGCCTTGCCCCACCAAGGCTGCCTCGTCCGTTCCTCAGATACATACGCTACACTCACTACACACTCACGCATCTTGACGACCGACCGACTGACTGCGCATCTCATATTTCTTACCGGCCCTCATCTGATTCTCACTCATCCGCATCTCTTGCTCTTGTTAACGAACCTGCGACTGCCTCCGACGACCGTCTGGTTCTATCGTTTGCTGCGCCGACGCCCGCCCATCTCCTCTAAATCCCTCTTCCCATCAGCCACCTGAGTTGCGTCACCACCCCGCCATCAACGGCTCGTAAAAGAAAGAGTCTTGGACCCCATCGCTCTGTCTCTCGATATACCACGCGCGCACGCACGCAGCATCTGGGTACCGACATCATGTTCTCTCAGGTAGGCGTGACCCCTCACCTTGCCACTCTCGGTCCACCCCAGCTGGCTGTGGCACGCGCGGGTAGCCGACACGGGCCAAACGAATCAAAGTACGCTTCACTTGGAGCCACGTATGTCACGGAACCGCATACCGGCATCATGTGCCGCATGTGCCTTTGAAGAAGCGTCCGACTGTCTTGAGCGAATGGGCACTGACCCGCCCGCAGAAGAAGCCATACTCGGCCGTGACGGTGAGCATCGAGACGCTCACCTCCGAGACGTATGAAGAGGACGACTTGAGCGGCATCCCCGACCTCGTCGAGGTCATCAAGCTCCAGGCGTCCGGCCCCGCCGAGGCCGCCCGTGCCATCCGCAAGAAGCTGAAATACGGCAACGTCCACCGCCAGCTCAGGGCTCTGACCATCCTCGACGGCCTCATCCAGAACGCCGGCCCCCGCTTCCAGCGCGCCTTCGCCGACGAGACCCTGTTGGAGCGTCTGAGGGTCTGCGGCACTTCTGACCTGTCGGACCCGGACGTCAGAAAGAAGTGCACCGAGCTCTTCCGCAGCTGGTCCCAGTACAAGAGCACGCCAGGCCTCGAGCGCATCGCCAGGCTGCACCAGGTAAGGCCAGCCCCCATCCGCCGAGAGAGGGGGGGGGGGGAACGACGGCAGCTAACCCCCGTCAGGAACTTCCCAAGCGCAAGGTCGTCGTCACCCAGGAGAGGTCCAAGGCTGTCCGAGAGACGGAAAACCCGTTTGGCGAGGAAGAAGAGGACAAGCCCCCTTCGCCCCCGGCCCGTGCCGGGGAGTCTTCCCGTCCTCAGCCGTATCTGCCGTACGGCGGCGAATCCGCCAGCGCCGCCAGCGCCGGCGGCCACTCCAAGTCCTCGTCCCATTCTGGCGGCTCCTTCTTCGGGTCCTCCAAGGACAAGAAGAAGAAGGACAAGGAGAAGAAGGGCAAGCGCAAACCCTTCAACCTGGAGCTGGAGAAGGATGCGATGAAGAGCACCATTGCCGAGAGCTCCATCGCCACCACTAACCTTACCAACCACCTGCAGAGCATCAACCGTGAGAAGGAGCGCATCTCCGAGAACCCCCAGGCCGTCCAGCAATTCGAGAACTGCAAGCAGCTGCGACGGAAGATCCTCCGCTACGTGAGTCTGCGCCCAGGGTCCCCCCCTTTCTCTCTCTCGGACGATCTCCGGTCTAACGATTCGCAGATCCACCATATCGAATCGGAGGAGTGGCTCGGCAGCCTTCTGAGGGCCAACGACGAGCTCGTGACGGCCCTTATGACCTTTGAGCAACTCGATCGGTCCATCGATGCCGACAGTGATTCCGATGACGAGCTTGCCGAGCAGGCTCACATCTACCGAAGTACGCATGTCGTTTATCAATCTCACGCAAGGGTCTGTGCTGACAGTTTTGCAGTGGTATCCGAAAAGGCCAAGCAATCCATGTCTCCGCCTCCTCCCGACGTCTCTGGCCTGAGCATCGGTCAAACGCCGTCGCCCCGCCCTCCTCCCCCACCTCGTCCTGTTCCCATGTCGAAGCCTCCTCCTCCCGTCCCAGCACCTGCTCCTGCGAAGCCTCCGAGACCTCCCGCCCAGCAGGTTCGACCTGATTCGGAAGGGGAGGAGGACGACGACGACGACGACCCGTTTGCCGACAGGAACGCGCTCGAGACCCCTGCGACTGAGAAGCCGGAGCCGAGATGGTAACATCCTTGCCGGCATAAGCAAAATCACATGTGTCTCGCTCTTCTTGTTTGCCATATCTATCCGAGTATAATCCGAGGGATACCCAACCACGTCAGGTGGGGAAAGTGGTCTGCAGGTTGTATTTTGTTTCCCGCAACGCACGGCATCTAGCAACGTTGCCCGCTTTAGACTTGTAATGATTTGGGACGAGTCAAGCGTTTTCCTTGCCATCGTTTCCGCCCATGGCGTGTCACCGAGTCTTGCTCTTTGCTTGCAGAAAGGATGCTTTCCGAGCTTCCGCAATCGGTGACCGACCTCTGCTGCTGTTGGTGCCGTCGTCGCGGCGGCATTCCCCCTTTTGGGCACACGATGTCCCCGCAGAGCGCCAATCCGGGCCATGTCGCCCGAGAAGCTCCGCCGGAGGTGCTACCATCTCATCGTTCCTCGGTCGCATGTGCCGCGTGCAAGCTGCATTTACCCTCTCTCGGGATCTGTCAGCTTTAAAAAGGGGCCTGGTCCCTTCCAATCAAACGCTTCCTCACGCGCATGTTGGCTATCTCCCGCCTGCGAGACGCGGAGCACGGCTCTTGGTGCGTGCCGGGGGGTCATCCGGTAATTTAAATAACATTGTGAGCCCCGCGGCCCGATGCGACGTCAGATCAGGCAGGACGTCGCAGCGCGGTGTGATTTATTGATAATATCGATAACCTTGTATTGCTTTTGGGGACCCCTTCGTGACTCGCGCACCGGGGGGGGTGGGGGGGGGGGGGCCGCGCTTACACCATGGCCCTTGCCTGCGTGGACGTAGCAAGGAAGAGGACGACATTCCTAATCCGGTAACTCTAGGAAACTTGATTGTGAAGCTATCGCGAAGGAAACGCTGCATGGCGCATGCAGGCTCGGTGGGGAGCTGTGGCGGCTACGATACCAACGGTGCCATCAGACCTGCCACGGCCGAGATAGGGCGGGCAATGTGCGGCCAACATGTCTCCATCTCGGCCTTCTATATGAAGTCTTACGCTGCTCTCGTGTCTTAGTCTCGGTTCGCCAGGCTTCGCTCAGTGTAGGTCCCCTCCAACCCCTTTCTCTCTTTCAGCGTACCCCCACCCCTCCCGAAATCCCCTGCCCACGATGCTCGCCCTCGTCACCCTCGCCCTGGCCGCCGCCGCCGGCGCCAACGCCGTCAACACGACGACGGTCCTCAGCCCCGTCCTCCGGCCCGAGTGCGACAAGAAGAACCCGGCCAACCTCGTGCCGTCCAACGACATCACGCTCACCTACGGCGCCGCCGACGACAGCCTCGTCAGCGTCGCGCTGGCCATGAAGTACCCCTCGGTCGTGCTCGAGGAGGTCGCCGCCATCGCCTCCGTCTCCTGCGCCGACGCGAGCATCACCGTCACCTTCAACGAGACGGCCGCCTTCCAGCAGACCTCGCAGCAGTGGCGGGCCCTCGACGACTTCGTCATGGTCACCAACCACCAGGGCAACTGCGACGCCGAGAAGGAGCGCGGCTTCTTCCTCGTCGACACCGTCACCTGGGACGAGGCCTCTCTCCAGGTCGTCGCCAACGCCCACAAGAGCGACGTCGCCAACACAGCCAGTGAGTCCCCCCCCCTTTCTTCTCCTTCTTCCCCCTTTCTCCCCCCGTCGAACGACGCTAACCACCTTGCCCCCTCCCCACCAGCCTCGACCGAGATCTCCTTCTCCAACGTGCCCGTCCAGAACCCCGCCGCCAAGCGCGGCATCTCGACGGACGACAACGGCCTGCACATCACAAACGAGCTCGCGCTGCCCGCCGCGACGACCCTCTTCTCCTACGACCCCTACGTCACCATCACCGCCGACGAGGCCTCCCTCACCTCCAACATGACCTTCTCCGGCAAGCTCAAGTACACCGTCGTGCCCCCCAAGGTCGAGCAGCTCCAGCTCGACATCGACACCTACTTCGGCGCCGCCCTCGGCCTGTCCGTCGACGTCAAGGCCCCCTACTCGGGCAACTTCACCTACGACCCCGAGGACCTCGGCTACAAGTAAGCAAAAAACCCGATCTCTTTCTTCTCTCTTCCGCCTTTTTTTCCTTTGACTAACCCCCCCGGTAGCTTCGTCGACATCCCCGGCATCATCAAGCTCGGCCCCACCCTCGGCTTCGCCATCGGCGTCGAGCTCGACGCCGACGCCGCGGCCGGCATCACCACCGACTTCGGCCTCACCTTCCCCGACGCCAAGATCCACCTCGACCTCGTCGACACGGCCGCCACCGCCGCCACGGGGTGGGAGCCCGTCTGGTCCGCCAACGCCAACATCACCCAGAAGGCCGCCGTGACCGTGAACCCCTACGTCGAGCTCGGCGTCGGGCTCGTCTTCGAGATCCTCGGCGGCGCCGTCAGCCTCTCCTCGGGCGTCGACACCCGCTCCAAGCTCGTCAACGACTTCACCCTGTCCGCCAGCCAGGAGGCCGGCACGGGCGGCACCGGCATCGGCCAGGACAACGCGGGCTGCCGGGAGGGCTTCGCCGTCAAGAGCGACTTCTTCTTCAGCGTCGTCGGGTACGCCACCCAGTGGTGGTCGCAGGAGCTCTGGAGCGTAGAGGTCCCCGTCGCCGACGAGTGCTACACCTGGCTGTGAGCGGGCGCTGTCCCGTGGGGGGCTTTCCCGTGGCTCGCAGGCGTCGGGCTGATGAGAAAGGGTGGGCGGGGGGGGGGGACGCTCGGTGACGAGTGACTTGGCTTGTTGCAAGGACTCGAAGATGGGTAATGATGGTCTTTTCATATGTATATAAAATTCAATGAACATAGCAATCACGTCGCAACCACCTTCCATGTGTTGCATGGCAATCCCGCAGTCATGACGGCCCAAGTAGACCGTAAATGAAGCATCTATATTTCTCATCATACGAGACATGAAGCGTCGGTTTCTGCCCCGTACCCAACGGCGCCGTCCCTGCGACGCTTTCTGATCGCGACGTTCTGCAGCCGCGTCTGTCTAACGGTGCTACTTCAGTCGTAACAACTGTTGATTCAGGGCAAGGTGTGACGGAGAGCACCTCACCATTTAAGATTTCAGGCCTCGGTTGCGGGTTTTCTGGGCGCTCTGTTTTCGTATCGTACAATCATATTTCATTGAGACCGAGTGATCCCACACACACACACACAGAGAGAGAAAGAGACAGAGAGAGAGAGAGAGCTGTCCAAATTGCCCCGGCGCAACCGGGACCCCACCTGCCGAGCCACCACGGAACCTGATCCAAAGATCCTCATGTAAGTCCCGACGCAGCAGTATGCAAAGCACTGGCGCGCGTTGGACAGCCCCAAAGTCGCATCGGATCTCGAAACTCGTGCGTGCTTCAGTCCTTGCCCTCTTCCTCGTCTTCATCGCCCGTCTCCTCGCGGGGACTGCCGTCTTCTTCGCCGTCGCCGTTCTCCTGGTCTCCGTCTCCCTCGTCTTCGCTGTCGTCTTCTTCATCCAGGTTGGGGTCGGGCATGACGATGCTGTTCAAGAAAGTGATCTGCCCCCCGGTCAGCCGAGCCGGAGTGATGAGAGAGAGGGGGGGGGGGGCGCCCTGGACTTACAAAGGGGTGCATGGCGGCGATGATCCCGCAAACCTTGTCTTGGGCGTCCTCTTCGGTGAAGATCCGATCGTCAACCTTCTTGCTGATGGTGAAGTTTCGCAACTTCAAAAGCTCGATGTCCCGATGGTCCGCCAAATATCCCTGCCGGCTACAGGTCAGCCAAAATGGTCGAGCCCTCCTTTCCCGGATTTGTGTGTCGAAAAAAGAAAAAGAAAACCCCCAGAAGAAGAAAAAAGAGGGGGAAAATCGTCGCGCGAACTTGCCTTTGGCTTCGTCTTGAGCGCGTTGCCCTTGTTCGTCTCGGCGAACGCCTTCAGCGCCCCCTCCTCGCCCCCTTTCCTCGCGGCGGCGGCGGCGGCCTTGGGCAGGAACGTCCTCTTGAACCTCTCGTCGTTCAGGGCCCTGCGCCAGCGCCGCGGCCGCTCGTCGATGCTCTCCCTCAGCTTTTGCAGGTGCGACGCCTCGGGGCACCACAGGCCGCCGCCGATGAAGCAGGAGCCCGGCTCGAGGTGGATGTAATAGCAGGCGTACGGGCCTTTTTTGCCCGTCCTCGACCACGCGGCCGAGAAGTGCGCCTAGAAAAAAAAAACCCCTCATTAACCACGCATATTCGACAAGGAATAGTTGGGGGGGGGGGAAGAAAAAGAAAAAAAAAGGCATGCGTGATGGCGCACCTTGTACGGGGTCGGGTCCTTGCTGAAGCGAATGTCCCGGTGTATCCGGAAGACCAGATCCTTGGCCGGCAGCTCAGGGATGGTGAAGTCGACCTCGGTTACCTTGGGCGTAAGGGTCTCGACGAAGGAGTTCCAGTCCTTGAGCGCACGCCTATACTCGCCGTCGTGGCCTGATGATGTCGTCAGCTTTTCCAGAGCCGAGAGGGTGAAAGGAGTCTCGGTGTGGGCCCCATACTCTTGAGCCACGACCTCTGGTTATGAGCCTTCAGGTCTTTCAAGAACAGGAGCGTGTTCTTGTGCACGGTCTCGTCCGAGTAGTCGACGCCGCCCAGGGGCCGGAGCTTCTCGAGCGGGATGATGGTGACCCTCCTCTCGCCTTCGAAATCATCTCCCTCGTCGTCGTCGTCCTCGTCGTCATCCTCGTCGGGCTGCTCATCTTGATAGTTATCCTCAGCTTCCTCGGCCTTATGCTCCTTCACAACCTTGGCTTTTGCAGCCTTTGGCTGTGGCTTGGCTTTGGGTTTGGCGGCTTGGCCCTTCGGCCGTCCCCGCCCGCGCTTCTTGGGCGGCTCCACTTCCTCGTCGTCGTCGTCGTCGACCTCACTCTCGGGCTCGTCGGCCTCATCCTTGAACTTTGCGTCGCCGTCAAATTCGTCATCTTCATCGCTTGCGTCAAAGTACTTGCTCTTCCTCGGCGTGCTAGAGATGCGCCGGGACCGCCGGCGGGGTTCGTCCTCGACCTCCGCAGGCGGCGACGTCGCACGGCGCTTCCGGGCCGGCATTTTCGGATGCGTGCCTGCAAAGGACGCCTTGAACTGTGCCGAGATGAGCGGTGCCGCAAAGCCAGGCAGGCGTTCGTTCGTGCGGCTTTTGATTGGACTTGGTCAAACCTTGATATCGTCCTTGAAGGGTTTAATGCGTCATCGGGGCCCAGTGATCGCGGGCGGGGAACGGGACGCGACAGACTTGACGCAGCTGAACGCGAAGTCACATGACCATGCACGTGGGACTGAATCCTACCGCCTCCAACCAGACCTGGGGAATATCGCGGTGTCTTTTTCCAAGGAGACATGAACCGCCGACATACACAGACAAGATCCGTGCTACGCCTAAGCCGCCTCCGACCCGGCGGCATTTGTGACGGAAAGCCAAACTCTGCGGCAGGTATATATGCCTTTTGTATCGCGAATAGGAACCTTTGGGGATGCACCAGCCGTACACCGGCGCCGAGGTTCCGGGCCCTGTGATCCGGCACACCTCGGGCCTTGATGTCCGAGTTTCAACATAAACAGGGGGTTACACTCCTGGCTTATAAAGCGACGCATATGCGGGTGCTGTGCTTTTCCCGTCCACTCTTTTGAACCGAACAAGCCCGTGAGTTTTTGGTCCCCGATCGAAGCAGCGGCCGAGAGGCGGCAGCCATCTCTCACTTCCAAGCTTGCCGCTTTGGATACTCACCCTCCGCGGCACAGCGCCTTTCCATATCCTTCTTGTTCAAGTTCGGAGTAGCGGCATAGTCGTTGGAAAAGACTGATCGCGGCCATCCCTCGCTCAGGCATACATGCCGGAGACACCTGTCTATACTGAGAAAAAGGTATTATTCATCAGCGCTGGTGCCGTCCGTCCCCCCCCCCCCCCCCCATCTTGCCGCGATCGGTAGACGATGAATACGCGAGCACCGGGCAATCGATAGGTGGGCAACAGCGCAAAGCCCAACAAAGAGGGCCGTCGGCCACACCTTCTCCTGTTACAACTCCGAGTGTGTTCGGGTGAGAGAGGCCAGGACCCCCCCCCCCCTCTCACAGAAAGCTGCCACGATACGCTTTGTCATTGATGTGTTTGCTGAAGCACTAGAAACCGCCGCCGCCGTCGTCAACCCCGGCAATGGCACTTGACTTTGTTCCGCCCGGTGGAAGATACCGCCGTTGCGCTCGTTGCGTGGGTATTTTGGGGAAAAGCGAACACGGGCTCCAAATACGTGGTTGTTAAGAAAAAAAAAAGAAAAAAGAAAGAGGAGGGGGGGCTGGCCCCAATGGCATCCTCGTGAGTCCTGTCTGCCCATCGACGGTGGCGTATCGAGATGGAGAGAATGTTGGCCCGCGTCCAAGCAATCGCGCCGTCCAGCTCTCGAGCTATTCCCAACATGAATACCCCCTTCAGCAGGTGTTAGTTAGGGCGAGAACAGTAGGAGTGCGCCTAGCACACTCCTTTCTTAGGATACCTAGCCTGTACGGGGGAGGCCCTCCGGTGACCCGACAGCAAGCCAACATCAACTACACCCGGGCCCCAGCACAGGTTCTGAGACCTGGTCCATCACGAATCCCCTTCCTCCCCCCCTGGTGACATATCCTAAGTCACATATTCTTGTACCTCATTGCCCCTTATGCTCGGCAATTTTTCTTTTCTTTTCCCCCCCCCGGCCTGAGCTTCACCAACGGGCCCCTCAATGCTGCCGGTGAAGAGTTCCAGGTTCCGGCCATTGATGACGCCCCAGGCAAACACACTGCAAGCACACCCATACGAGACATGGTCGAACCATTATTCTTGTCATTATTCACTTCACAGCCTATCAAAGCCGACCCACCGATCCCCGTACGCATCTCGTATTGCTTGTTGTCGTCCCGCCGTGACCGCAGAAGCTGGTGCTGCTGGTGCTGGTGCTGCTGCGGTGGCGGCTACATACATCAGATCCCACCCATCCATTCCCATTTCCCAAAGCGCAACGTCAATAAACCCCAAATTGGTCGAGATGCGGCCTCCCAAGACCTACGGGTCAGCGGACCCGGGCCAATAACTTTGACAAGCACCAAAAAGAAAAGCCAGAACGACAAAACAAAGGCCGACTACGACTTATCCTCCGACTCTCAATTTTGCTGCCTGACGAGATACGTCAAACCATGCACGAGAAGCGCCGCGCCAGACTTTTGACCCTGCTTCGTCTCTGAGAACAATATCCTCCCCCAAGTTGTAGCCGGTGCATGTCTGTTGGTACTCAGCGCCGGCTCGACGCCCCGAAATCCCGACCAGGGCCTCTCCAATTTCTGAAGGGCGGGGGAAGCTAACAACATGCCGGACCTCGATTTGCCCCCCCCCCCGACCCCCGCCGTCGCTTAGCTGTACGACTTCAAATGCTTTCTGGGCGTTGGGCCGGCTTTACCCCTCACGCATACGAAAACGCAACGACAAGTCTTGACCACGCCACTGCGAAACCGTCCCTTTCGAGACTCGTACTGGAACTCATATAGAACAGAGCTTGTCAGGGCACAGAATTGGGCTGCGAGTAGCCGAATCAGGAGAGAATGGCGTTTCTTGGCATCCAACGGTCGAGCCTTGTTCAACCACCAGCGACGTGTCTCACCCCTCCTCGAGCAACTGCACAATCTGCAAGGTCTCATCATCCAGTATTAGGTGTAGCCATCTGCTGCCCGGAACCGTCACCCGAGGTTGGGATCATGGGCGATGCGGCCTAGAGGCGTCCTGTCCCGGGGCTTCTCGACCAAGTCGGCATAGCCATCCAGACTCGAGCCCATGACCCTGACCATCTCGAAAATATGCGAACCCTTGAATGTCTCCGCCCAGAGCCTAATGACCGCCGCGGCCAGCTGCCTCAGCCGCGTGCTGTCGTTGGCAGACACCTCGCTGCTGGCAGGCTGGCCGGCTGCGGGCCCGCCCAGGGATGGGTCAATGGGCACGGCGAATTCCGTCTCGTCGAGCATCCTCCTAACCGACTGCAGGAGATTCTTCTCTTCGGGTGTCGCAGGTGGGTCGTTCGGTCCGATCGACGCGAGGGTGAGGAGCCATTTGGATAACAGGATGGCGCATTCAAAGTTACACACTGCAAACACCCAGAGTCAGCAAGCGGAAGCCGTGTCGGGCATGGAGGGGTACCCACAGGAGTGCTGGATGCTCCATTCCAGGCTCTTTGTCCTCGCAACGTAGTTGACACCGGCCTTGACCAACATGGACAGCGCATGAATGGCTTGGAACACGGCTCTGTGCAGCCTCAATGTACGAACCAGAAGGGGCATGCCGCTCAACGAGGAAGCGACCAGCATGTGATCCCGGGTTTCGAGACACCTTCCAGGCGGGATCTCCGTGTACAGGCGAATGTATGCCAAACGTAGAAGAGCAGTCGAGTTGAAAGCCACCGGGCCACCTGGGAAGGAGTCGCTGTTGCCAACGTGCCCTGCATCGGCCGCACGTAACTGGTGTCGATGTTCGAAACTGACCTGCCAGATCCGCAGCGCCGCCGTGACCTCTTCAACGTCTTCTGGCTTCAGGCCTCTCTGGGGCCCGAACGGCGAGCTCAGCGCGAATGAGGTTTGCTTCAACAGGTATATGTGCTGCAGCAAAGCGTGGATCAGGACGTAGTTTCCGAGCGACGACATGTGCGGAGGCAAGCCCTGGGGCGAGGTTGTCAAAACCCTAGAGAAGGCGTCGTGGACGGTGATCTCGGCGGGCGGGTAGTTTTGCCGGTCTTCCTGCCACTGCCATGCTGTTTCGGCCCTCCACAGCCGGGATGGGTAGGGCAAGAAGAGGCCGAGTTCCGATGTGAGGATAAGGGGCGGCATGTTGTACGCAATGCTGCAGAGGTTGAAGAAGCAGTATGCTATAAGCTTTGTCCGCGTAGCCCCTTCGAGCCGGATCCAGGTCTCCCAGTCGGGCGCGACGGCCGGGCTGGACTCGGCGACCAGGCCCTCCTCACGAACCAGCATGGCGAGGTGGCTCTGTAGGGACAGAGCCTCGTGCAGGATGGCCTTGGCTCCCCAGAGGCCCACCGCGAAAAGCAAAAGGACGGCCTGGGTCGTCTCGAGCCGGGCCTGTGGCGTGTTCGGCGAGCTGTCGACGAGGTTAGTGCCAATGTCACATAAAACAGACGATGCGCTTACAAAGGCTCTCGGTGAGTGTCTTGAGTCATCGGGCGATCTTGTTGTGCCGAAGCAAACGTGTGGCGGAAACCAGAGCTCGGCGAGGGTCGCGTCGAGTGCGGGCTGTACGCGGCCGGCGTCGGGAGCAGGGCATGCACTTCGTGGCTATGCCGCCGCCGAATTTGTTCAAGCGCGACAGCCTTGGCGGCATACCACAAAGCGTGGCCTCGGTGACTTTCGAATCGATACTGAGCACCAACGGCCAGAATAGCAAGGAGAAGCTCGGGTGCCATTTCGGCGGGTGTCAGGGTAGGAATGTGAAGAAACGGGAGGTATTCGTGGAAGCCGGTGATGTAACCCTCCAGGAAACGAGTGAGAGTATGGCGAGACGGGAAGACGAAGTCGTTGGGGATGACGGACGAAAACTCTTCCAGCCTGTTCTTGATGACGGTATGGTCTACAGCAGATATGCGAAGCGGCGCTCTCGTCGATTCCTCGTGGCTCCGTGGGCCGCCTTCCACCCCCTCCCTGCCGTCGGGCTGGACTGAAGGAAATCGCGAAGGAAACTGTGACGATGGCTTAGACAGTCCACGATGGTGCATGTCGCCGGACCGCGGCCATAGACCGCCCATCTGCTGGTCAGACTCATACGGGGGCGGGAGATAATGCGAAGGGGCAAAGTCGTCGAGAAAGATGTGGTAGTCGTCGTAAGGCGCGGGCTGGGGCTGGGGAGCGAAACCAGGCGCCAGCATGTTCTGGTCTTCCCGCGGACGCTCATGATAGGCCATGGAGTCGTCATAGGACTTGATCCTCGCGTGGTCCGAAGGTGGACGTCCCATATCCGCCATCATGGGTTGCTGCATAGGGTTGACTTCGCTGGCCAGAGCAGCATCGGAGAGCAAGTCGAGGTTGCAGGCAGCGGCGCGAGCCGGGCCCGACATGCGAGGATCAGGGGCCATGGTGGACGCCGCAGGCGTTATCGGCTCCTGGTGATAGTGGGGCTGGGGCGGGCGTTGGACGCCGAGCATCTCGTGCTCGACATGGCTGTCGGAGGAAGACGGCGGATTGTGGGTGCTGGACGAGGTCTTCCTCGGGCGGTTGTTCTCCTTGCTGCCCTCGTTAAGGTGAACGAGCTTCTCATGGCGGACGAGTAGATCACTGATGTCCATATAAGCATATTCCTAATATCAGACACGAAGGGGAGTTGGCCGTGAGACGGGCTGAGCATTTAGAATAGAGAAGAGGAGGTGGAGTCTAGAGTCGGAGGCTGGGTCGGGGGGAAGAGGCTTGGGATAAAGCAAGCTGGGATGTGGTGTGGTGCGTGTGTAAGGCGACGGCATGTGGTGTCGACGTGTGGTAGGTTAGGTGTACTTGGGCAGAATGGCAAAGCGATGAATGGACGGGGGCAAGGTTGATGGACTCACCGTCGTCCGAACGTTTTCCCACAGCGAGCCCAACCGCAGGCGAAGGGCTTCTCTTTGGTGTGCGTCCTTTCGTGTCTTTGAACATGCTCCACACGCCTAAAATGTAAAAGCAATGTGAGCGAGAAGCAAGGTACAGAGAGAGTGTGTGAGAGCCAATGTAGGGCAGATGTCAACCAGACTGGGGGAGGAGGGGGTGTGGCTTGAACAATGGAAAGGGGGGGGGGCAACTTACCTGAAGCGCTTGCTGCAATACTTGCACGGCAACGTCTTGGGCTTCTGCTGTCGGGTCTCCCCATTCTCCCCAGCAGCGGAGGCGCCGTGAGGAGGCATGCCCTCTATGGACTGGAGAGGGAGCATCTGCGTTGAGAGCCCTGCCCTCTCAGGAAGGGAAGGCGGGTAAGAAGGGTAAGGGAGGACAGGTACTGTGTGCTCGGATAGGTAGGTAGGTAGGTATAACTATACAGGTCGAGGGCCTCCGAGTCGGTCACACAGCGCAAGAAAGTGGGGGAAATGGAGAATGAGGGAGGAGCAGGATCGTGCTCCAGAGGGATACTTTGTGGTGTGGTGGGCAGTATGTCGATCCGAAGACTGTTGGAGGGAATAGAGGGTTTTCAAGCTCTCGTCAAGTGTAGGTAGGTAGGGTACGAATACGGCGGTCAAGGCCTCTTCTCCTGCTGCCCCTCGTCTAGTGTCTTTCCATGCAAGCCCCGGGTAAGAAAGTCTGATGCAGATACCTAGAGGGCTCTCGTCGGGGTAAGCGTAAGTAAGCGTCCACGAAGGGTGGGGTTTGGCGTTTGCAAGTGATTGTGTTGTCGGGCGTTTTGGCGAGAAACATGCAAGAAATGCGCGGACGGAGCAAGAAGTAGGGATTCGGAATGAGATGCCCCGGCGGTGGCAGCAGGGTGGGCGAGAAGCGAGGACGCGGATGAGTACGGTAGATTTGGGGAAGACGACAAGAGCTGGTGTCACGTCACGGCGGCAAGTGACACGAGGGATAGATAGATACAGGCTGATTGAGGACGAGTATGAAAGGGAAGTAAGTGGGCGGCGTGTGGTGGGAGGTCGCGGCAAACGTGTCTGAAAGTTTGGGCGTCGAGGGTGAAGGACACAAAAACAACAAGCATGCATGCGAGAACTGGAGCGTGAACCAGAGGTAGGTAGGTACTCGGTCGGGTCAAACAACAGCACCCTTAGATAAAGTAAAGTGGCAGCGAGGTCAACGAGGTAAATGGCAGGGAGGGGGTGGGAGAGCAAAAGGCGGGGAATTGATGGAGATGAGGAGACAAGACGCGCTCGGGAGAGGAGGCAGAAAGAGGAGGCGGATGGGCTGGATGGGTGGGTAGGTGGACGGACGAGGAGGAGAGAGGAGAGGAGAGGAGAGGAGATGGGAATAATGGACGGGCGGCCTAGGCTAGGCTAGGCTCTGAGGGACTGTGGAACTTGAGAGCGGAGATGCAGGGCAGCAGACAGGTAGGCCAAGCAGCGCAGCGAGACAAAGAGAAACGGTGCGAGGTGCGGCCGTACCTCAGGAGCCGAAGGTGTGAGGTAAGGCAAGGCGAGGTGGAGGAATCGGCTGGAGTACCTACCTAGGTGGGTAGGTAGGTAGGTAGGTAGGTAGGTAGCGGTAGCTAGGTATCTGGAAGCAAAGCTCGGTACTTGTGGATGGGTGGGAGCAGCCGAGAACTGGTCGGGGATGGGCTGAAGGAGGGGAAACACGGGAATCTCGGGTGTCTGCGGCGCGCGGTGCGACGAAATAGACGACGGCGGGATGCTGGGATGGGCGGAGAATGAGAAGGGTAAGATGGACCGGTGCGGCGCGGTGCGGTGCGGTGCGGTGCGGTGCGGTGCGGCGCGGCACTGCAATGGATGGGGTTCCGGGTAGACTGTCAACGACTCCCTAGGTTGGTTGCAGATATGGCGTAGATGGGACTATGTGGGTGTTGTTTGTTGGTGTGCGCGGTGCAAAGGTCTGCACGACGGTCGCGTGAGGAGACAAGAGCCCAGACCAGACAAGCAAGGCAAGGCTGCAGAGCGACAGAGAAAGAGTGGGAGTAAGAGTGAGAATGAGATTGAGAGAGAGGGAGGGCGGTTCGGTTGGCCAGGAGCGGCGACAGAGTTTTGATAATGTACCGTGGAGAAGGAGGATCAACTGAGGAAGCTACCATGGAATGCAACGTCAATGCTGCCCTGCCTGCACATCTGTCGTCGTAGTATTCGTAGGTAGGCAGGTAGGTAGGTAGGTTAGGTAGGCAAGAGGATGACAGACAGGCTCGGAGGTGGGTAGGCAGGGGAGGGTATGGCGAAGGCGATGGATGGGTGGATGGATGGATGCGCCTCAGACGGATGGTGGACGCGGATATGGATGTGGCCAGCCGGGCGGGGTGAGGCGAGGCGAGGGGAGTTGAGGTGAGGTGAGGTGAGGTGAGGAGAGAAGAGGAGAGGAGAGGTGGTCGTCGCGGTCGGTCGGTCGGTCGTGTCGTGATTGATGGGGTGGGAAAAGGTGGAGAGAGTGATGAGGAGAGAAAGAATTGGCTTCGGTTGGATGGGGGGAAATCCAGGCAAGGAAGGAAGGAATCTGGGGTCTGGGGTTGTCTCCTCTCTCTCCGCATTGGAGAAGCACCGGGTACGTCAGTCACCACCAGGTACCTACCTACCTACCTAGGTAGGCACGTAGGTACGTAGGTACATAAGTACCTTAGGTAGTAATAGTACCTTGGGTATGCAGGGAAAGAGCCCGACACCCAAAGTACCTACCTACCTACCTACCTACCTACCTACCCACGCAGTAAGGTGCTCGCTCAGCCTTACCTTACCTTTACCTCCCAAGTAAGGTAGGTAGGTAGGTAGGCCACGTATAGTAAGTAGTAAGACGAGGCAAGCAGAAACAAATAAACACGTCTTTGAATGGCGGCTCTCGAGAGAGGAGGCAAGACACTTTGCACTCTGGAGCATAACAACAGCCTCTGTCTGTCTGTCTGTCTGTCTGTCTGCCTGCCTGCCCGAGAAACGGGTGACTTTGGGTTTGACATGTGTGAAGTGCCTTTCCGGTGGAATCGTCGGCGGAAAGTACCTTGTCCAGACCATCTAGCCAGGTATACATACATACACACACACACACATATACACACACATACACACATGCATATACATACGTACTATCCGTACTTCGTGCGTGCAGTCTACCTAGGTACTTTGTAGAGCCTGAGCCAACCCAGGTTCCCAGGAACAGCCCTGCTCAGCATGCCTCAACACACCGCAACAGGCTTGCTTGCATGTGGTCTCTAATCGCATCTACTCTGTCGTTGGTGAGGGGAAGGGACGGAGGGAGCTTCACGTCGCGGTGCCAATGGGAAAGCCGGCCATGAAATCATTCCTCGTCGGCGCGGGCTCCAAGACGATGCCGATGATGAGTCTCGGGGCCCAAAGCACAGCACAGCACAGCACAGCATACACGTAGATGGTAAACCCTCACTCACTCACTCACTACCACGTACGTACGTACGTACCTACCTAGCTACACAATCCCTGTCCCATCTCCCAAGGTTTGACCATCTTTTGCTTGCTACTGCGTACCTACCTATGTAAACACATGATGATGATCCCCCCTCCTTTCTTCTCACTTCCGCTCTTCCGTCGCACGCCAAAACTCTGCCCTCTGCAGGACAGGACAGGACAAGACAAGCTCCCATCCGTCGCCCATGTGCCAGGGGTCGAGGAAACGTCCAGTCCAGGCCAGGCCCCAAAGACGCACCAATGGCAGCTTTGCTATATAACGGCCAATCGTGGCAGGGTAACCCCCCCCCCTCCCCCCTCCCCCCTCCGACGAGATGGCCGCTTCGGCTAACGAGCCGCGCGCACGCGCTCGTCCCCTTTTTGGAGAAACCACCACAAAAGTGTCTGTCCGTCTGTCGTGGGAGGAAATCGAAATTCTGCTAGGCGGGGCGGGGGCGGGCATCGATCGCTCCACGTCTCCAAATGCGGAGAGGCCGAGACGCGCACTGGAATGGAAATACTTGACCAAGCCCAGAGAGGGGGTTCTGTTCTCCAAGGCCAACACAGTTGTTTTGTTCACCTGTTCGGATTGCATACCCAGGTAGGTAGGTAGGTACCTGCGGAACAGTATTCATATCCATCACATCAGGTCTCGGCATCCGTATGAGCGGGCACAAGTTGCACACGTCCGACGCTTGTTCTCGTCCTTTGCGTGATACGACGCTCGTCGTCCACGTGACACGACACGACGGTGCCGCTCTCTCTCTCTCTCTCTCTCTCTCTCTCTCTCAGTCAACCACCTCATGCGCACATGGCCATGTAACAACAAGGCGTTGTGGGTGGCGGGAAATTGCAGTCGAGGCTTCGGTACATTGACCCCTTCCTTGGATGTGACATCCCATCTTCAAGCCTTACATAGGTACCTACCTACCTATTATAACAGTCGGGGAAGTTCCCGACGGCTGCAACGCGCCGCAGGCATTGTGTGTGTGGGAGGCACGCGTCGGGGGAATAAAAAGCCCAGACGACAAGCAAGATGCAGGAGAGGAAAGCCCCGAGCCCGTCGCGGCAGGAGCAACGGGAACGGAAACTGCGATGCGATGCCTACTCGCACCTGCCTCTGCCTAGGTACCCACCTACCCACCTGCCACCAGACCAGCAAGGAGGGGAGAGCATGGCATAGCACCTGCCCTCAAGGTGCAAAGTGTGGGGTAACAGCCCTCCGGATTTTCCTTCTCCATTTTCCCCGTTTGCACATTCCCCGGCAAGGTACCTACCTAGGTAGGTCCTACTTCGTACCCTACCTTCCCTTCCTACCTCACTTCACAAGCTCACACTTCACACTCGGGCAGAAACTCACTCGCAACATACATCCGTGACATTAACAATGATAAGCTGCGCCTGAAGGCACCCTCATGCTTTCTTGTCCTAATCCTCCCCTGCTCTGCAATCCGAGAGCACTGCCATGTATGTAGTATGTATGTATGCAATCGTCATCCTATCCCTGCTTGCTGTCTTCTCTCCACCCACGTCTCCCGCAGCCATCACGCCCATTAATCCCCCTCGAGCCAAGGCCAGTTCTTGCAGAGTTGCAGACAATACAATACCCCTTTTGACTGACGGGGGGACCTGACCTGACCTGACCTGACTTGACCTCGGCTCCAACATCAGGCAGGGCCGGCCACACGATCCCTCTGGCGTCGCATCGAACCCATTCCCAATCCGTCCTCACTCCGCATCATGTCTCGTTTCGGGCTGGCTGTATCTGGCCTCGAGCAGTCCGTTCCGTGGGGGAGGAGGGGGGTGGAGGGCTTTGATTCTACGTAGTAGAGGGCCTCCCCATCGGCTTGTTCTCGTGACGGCATTCGCGCGTTTTCCACGGCAGCGAGGACGAGATAAGGATCGCCTTTTCCCCTCCCCGCCGCACACAGATGTCAGCTTCAGACAGAGATTTGTAATGCGTCTCCTCGACTCCCCGTGAGCACAGAAAGCCCCCCAACGATTCCGGTCCATCCAACCTTGCTGCGACACCACCACCACCGCCACCAACGATTCGGGCACGTAGGCACCCTCAAGACCGGCGTTCGTCTTGGCTGGACCACTCGCCCGGATCGCCAGACTGCCCGACTGCTGCCGGAACATACGTTGGCTGGTAGAAGCATCCCATGGCTTCGCGCCGCGAATGCCGAGACGCGATAACTGCTTCACTGATATATCAAGCGTCTAGCATCTCCGCTAGTCGAAATAAACGGCGCCGGGTCTTGAACGGAGCGGGTTCCGTCGATTCCTTGGTCGCTGGTCGAACCATCGGCGGGAAAGGAAAGCATTTGAGCCACCCGGCACTTGCTAATATCGGTGGCCCTTTTTCTTTTTCTTTTTTTGCAAAATAAGACTCTTGCAGCCGTGACCGTAGTACTCTGTGAACACCAACCCCAGGCATAACTCCTGTTCTAGGTGCCTGGCTAGAAGCCGTCAGTTCTCTGGTGAAACCACTTGGTGTAAACAAGATTATTCCCCATCCCTCTCACCCGTTCCTGGTCCCCCAGTCACTGGCTCCTTGGCTCTTTGGCATTGCGGGCTGGTGGTTGTATACAGACGGGCACTTCAAGACGGGGTGATCTTACCTGTTTTTGCCAGAGAAGCCGGGACTCGTGTAGAGGGAGTGCGGCCCGGGCTTGGGGCTGCTGTTGCCAAGGTCCCGCCGGGCTCCAGCATTGAAGCCGTCGTCACCTTCCCAGCCACACGCTCCAAGAAAGAAAACCCAAGAGCCGAGGTTCGGGCCCGTCGAGGCGAGATGCCGCACTCGTTGCCTCAGTCCCTGCCGCCGGGGAAGAAAAACACAGCCGGACAATGGCCCCGATCATTCACCTGGTATTCGGGAATGGCAGATTATGACCCTCTCTCTCTCTCTAGTTAGTCTGCCTTCAACCCGCCGCCGGTTCCCCCCCTCCCCCATGCGTGACAAGCATCTCCGTCTGCCTGTGCAAAAACCGTGTCCCAACCCAGGAGGGCGTGTTTGCCCTACCCTCAGCCGCGAGGCCCCCCCCCCCCTTCCCCATCCGCCGCCGCCTTGCGCCGGTTTCCTCTTTATCCAGACATCGCCCCAGATGCCAAAACCGATGCCTCTCGAAACCCCGAACGCTCGTGACGTGACCCCCTTTGCAAGCCCCCTTTTTTGCCTTTTAAACTCGGTTCAAAAAAAAAAAAAACCCCCAGAAAAAGGACCGATCCTTCTTCCCAAGCGTGATCGCGGTCCCAACACACACACACACACACACACCTCAACCCTCCAGCAGCTCCTCCGGCCACCGCACCTCGAAGCCGCTCACCGTCTTCTGCACCTCGACGTCGCCCGGGTCCCCCTCGAACAGCGGCTTCTCCATCTTCCTCTCCAGCACCTGCTCCACGACGAGGCCCCTCCCCCGCGCCGCGTCGAAGAAGGCGAGGTCCTTGTGCCGCAGCCACGGCCGGTACGACGTGAAGAAGACGTACGCCACGGCGCCCCTCTCCCGCGCCAGCGCGTTCCAGATCGTGTCGACGAGCTTGCCGTGCTCCGAGTGCCGGAACAGCAGGTCCGCCAGCACCATCACGTCGAACTTTTTCTTCTTCTTCCCGCTGATGCTGCCGCTGCCGCTGACGCTGCTGCCTGCCGTCGTCGTCGTCGCTGCTTCCGCCGGCTGCTGCTGCTCCGGCTCCGGCCCCTCCTCGGCAATGACCTCCAGCAGCGGCGCCACGTCGGCGCCCCAGACGTACCCCCTCGGCACGACGACGCCCTCGAGCCCGCCGGCCTCGTCGACGTTCTTCTGCATCGTCTGCACGATGTCGACGTCGGGGAAGTCGGACACGACGACGCGGCGCGCGCCCAGGATGCCCGCCGTCAGCGACGGCAGGCCGGCGCCGGCGCCGAGCTCGAGCACCGTCCTGCCCCGCACGCGGGCCGGGTCCGCCTCGAGGTAGTCCGACACGACGCGGCTGCCGTTCCAGAGGCGGTGCGCCTCGGTCGGCGAGTACCCCACCAGGTGGAGCGTGAGCACGCGGCCCGACGACGACAGCGTGTGGGTCTGCGTCGTGGGCGGCGGCGTCGGCGGGTAGTAGTCCTCCGGGTCGGCGAAGAGGTCCCCCGTGTCGCCGTCGGCGACGTCGCTGACGGGGCTCATCTTTGCCTTTTGCTGGTTGGTTGGTTGCGGGGCGTCGGTTTTGAGTTGGGAAAAACCTGAGGGTGTTACTGAAGACGGTCTGGGCCCTTGGTCTTCAAACCCCTCGCTCGAGATTAGTGAAGGGGGGGTCGGTCTGAAAAACGAGTAGCAGTGAGAAGACTCCCGACGACTGAGGCCCTCTTTTTTGGGGAGGTGGTTTCTCTTTTTTTACGAGTCGTTCCCGGACCGAAAGGCTTCTGTAGTGGTTCGTCAGAGGCCGGTCAGAGAGTTACCGTCTTGAGAGGAACCGACTTGGCTGAATGGGTGCGGGGTGAAAGAGAGAGGGAGAGAGAGAGAGAGAGAGGATGAGTCGCAGTTTTTTTCGCAGGCGTTTTTTTTTGCGATGTGAAGTTGTGGGTACAGTGCGGACGTCGGGTTTCTCGGTTGACACTGTATCGGTAGGCGGCTTCAGACGCACGTACGGTACAGTGCGGGCGGCGCAGCTTGAGATGCTCGGAGGGAAACGAACGAAACCGAGGGTGATGTTTCTGTAACTAGTTTGATATTATACGTGTGTGTGTGTGTGTGTGTATCTCTATATCTATATTCCTTTCTAATCCCATCTTCTCGTTTGTGCCTGCTCAGTGACGTCTGGCAGCTTTCCCCTGTCCCTCGATGTATTAGTCTCGTGCTTCTCTAGATGTCATCACTTGTTACAGACCCTCTCACACCATCTCTTCTGGTTTGTTTCTCGCTCCCCCCCCGAAGAACACGGTCGCAACTTGATTATTAACCTTATTCCATAGCCCATAAGCCCCCCCCCCTCGCCGAGGAGAAGAATCACAAAACGGGAAGCCTCACCCGAACCTCTGCCTCGCCAGCTCCCGCAGCCCCTTCATGACCCCCTCCTCCCGCTCCCGGTACTCCCTCACCCGCGCCTCCCGCTCCGCCTCGCGCGCCCTCGCGATCTCCTCCCGCCGCAGCTCCCTCTCCGTCTTCTTCCTCTCCTCCCGCGCCCTCATCGCCCTGAACTCCTGCAGCGAGTCCCCGCCCCCCATGAGCTCCTGCTCCCCGACCTCGGGCGCCCCGCCGCCGCCGCCGCCGTCCCCGCCCTTGTTCTCGCGGAACTCCCTCATCTTGTCGCTGACCAGCGCCCGCTTCTCCAGCCGCCTCTCGCGCGTCCCGGCCTCGGCCCGCGGCGCCGCGTCGTCCAGCCGCTCGCGCTGCAGCTTCCGGTCCTCCTTGCGCCGCAGCCGCAGGTCCGCCGCCCGCGCCTCCCTCTCCCGCTGCGCCTCCTCGGCCAGCGTCTCGCGGTGGAGGGACAGGTCCGCCATGCTCGGGATCCCGGGGCCGGGGCGCTGGCCTCCTCCTCCCTCCCGCGCCGTGGGCGGGAGCCTCGGCCCGAGATCATCGTCGTCGTCGTCGTCACCGTCGTCGTCATCGTCGTCGTCGTCGTCCTCTTCCCCCTCATCTCCCTCGCCCTGCCAACCGCCACCACGCCTCTCCTCTCCCACCACCACCCCGCCATCATCATCGCGCCGCGCTTCTTCCTCCCTGGGCGCGTCGATGCCCTCCTCAACCGCCCTCTCCTTGGCCGCCACGAACATCTCGGGGTCGTACCACCCCTGGCTCAGCTCCCCGCGGTTCCATTTCCCCACGAAACTCTTCCACCGGCCCCGGACCTCCCGCTCGTCCATGTCGCGGATGTCCTTCTCCTTCTGCAGGTCGAGGTAGTAGGCCAGCAGCGGCCGGAAGACCCCGAGCTCCGACTTGGACAGCTGCCTGGCCTCGTACGGCAGAGGCTCAACGGCGGCGGCGGCCTTGCTGCTGCGGTCCTTGTCTTTGTCGCCCCGGTGACGGTGGTGGTGGTGGTGGTGATGCCGGCGATGACGTCTGGACTCCCGGTCGCGGTCCTCGCTGCGCGGTGACCGTCTCCGCTCCCGATGCGAGCCGCCGCCGACGTCCCCGTCGCCGATGGGAGACCTCCGCCTGGCCTCGTCCCGATGCCGCCTGGGCGACCGCGACCGGGTGCGCGTCACGGACCGAGACCGCGTCCGCCCGTGTTGCCGCTCCGCGCTCCTCCGCTCACCCGAGCGCTCGTCCATGGTAGTAGGCATGACGGGCCGAGTGTACAGTCTCGAACGCTTCTCAAACTCTTTTCTCTCTCTCTCTCTCTCTTTGATTTCACAAGGATGAGACAAACCTCGTCAGGGCCTGAAAAAATGACGATGCTCCCTTGCCCCCCCTCGAATGAAGGACCCTCCCCCCCTCTACGAGATCGGTATGCCCCGGATAAGAATGGTGGTGGGGATGGCTGGCGTTGGAGTTTGTCCGTCCGTCCGTCCTGTTTGACCACGGTTTCAGCAGCGAGAGAGTCCTGCCGCGACAGTCGAGTCGATCTGCCGGAAGCTGGCCTGGTGGCCCTTGATGCGATAATTGCCAGCAAAAGGATGACGAAGGGTAGAAGAGGGCTCTGGTTGAAGAAACAAACTGCAAATAATCCTGCTTGCTTGCTTGTTGGCTGTTGTGTCGTCGCTGACGTTGTTCAGAGGGGGGGGAAAAGCTCGTGCCACTGCCGCATGTCATGTCATGTCATGTCGCTCAGGCGCCAAGACAAGACAAGACAAGCAGGGGGGGGGCGCTGGACTGGACTGGACTGGGCTGGATCCTCAGGTCGGTGCCGCTGCAATGTGGCTGGGGGACAACACCCCCCCACGGAGCCGTGGGTGCCCCCAAATTCGGCCCGGAGAGTACCACACCACCCTCGGCCATACATGCCGAGTTCCCCTCACCTCGTTCGACGACCGGCCCGGGATAACTCATCCAACCCCGGTGTTTTTGTTTTTGTTTTTGTTTTTATGCCAGACACAGCATTGCGTTTGGGTTTGACAATCTCGACTCGGAATATATACGCCTAGAGGGAGGGCCCAGCACCATGCTTCTCAAAGTGCAAAGACGCAGCAGCGTACGCATTAGATGGGCTAGGCAAAGGGCCTGCGTCTCGGTCTTCCAGGGACCGTCAGAATAATATCTATGAGCGCTGCGATAGAGCCAGTATGTAGGGTATCGTCTTTAAAAAAAAAGAAATCAAATAAAAACACCGCAGATGCAAGCCATGGCATGGCAGACCGATGCCGACCTTCCTCTTCCTTCCCAGAAACTGTTCTCATTTATCCATCGTCATCAAACCATATCTGTGGTCATAAAACACTACACTCCACGTCTGACCAAGTCGTGCTCTTCGACTCCAGCCGTCCGTCGCAGTCGAGCGTCGCGCTACGACTCGGGGATCGGCGAGTTGTTGTGTATCGAGCAGCCGAGGCACTGGCAGTCGTCGCCGCAGGGGCACGACAAGGTCTCGCCGGCGCATCCGTCGCCGCTGAATGGATACGTCACGAAGAAGAAGTCGCTGGCCGACAGCGCCTGCTCTTCGCTCAGCCCAGATGCTGCATCCGAAGGCGTCTGCGGCGCGGGCGGAGACCCGCCGCCGTCTCCATTCGCCTGAGACTCGGCCCCGTGGGCTCCTGCTCCGTTGGCTACCGTGCGCTCCGAGTGCCCGCTCGCCGCCCCGTACGAGTCTTCATGCATGCTCAGGTACGCAGACCGCACGTAGTCCTGCGTCGCGTCGTTGTAAGGATGCGCGGCGCAGCCCACGCACTGGCATCCATCGCCGCAGCCGCACGTATGCGACGTCGATTCGGGTCCCGTTGTGGTCGTGCCCTCTGGCGCAAATATGGGGTTCGGCGGCATGTTGTACGTCGCGGGTTGCGGAATCGGCTGGCCGTAATGCAGCGCCTCCATTGTCTGCTTCCACTGCTCTGGCTGCAGGGGCGACATGAAAGATCCGTATTGCGGGGGGTAAGTGAAGATGGTCGGTTGAAAGTAGGAGTGATACATTCCCTGTGGCATGGCCATCGGCGTTTGAAAAGGTGACATGGCCATGGCACTCGAAGGCGACACATGGCCGTTGGACATGTGATGGCTGCCGCCGCCGCCGTTCGTCGCTAGGTCAGTATCGATTGCAGGTGCCTTGCCGGAGCAGCAACCGCCCATGCTCGGTTTCGGCCGCGTCTTTGGGCTCGAGCTGACACTGGAAGGTTGTGTAGAGCTTCCTTCGGCCTTGGCCGGTCCCGAACAGCACGAGCCCCCCGTGCCGGCGCTTGTAAGCGACGGCGGTGGGGGCGCGGGCTTCGCGGCCCCGTTAGCCTTGCCGGAGCAGCAAGATCCCCCGTTCGTGGCGGTTACTGGTGCGGGAATAGACGCCAGCGCCGGCGTGCCCGTTGTCGAAGCTGTGCCGTTCGTGCGGGGCATCGGCATCGCGGCCCCGTTCGGGAACATGGGAGCGGACATGTGCTGCGAAAACATGGGGTACATGATGGGCTGGTGATGAAAGCCGCCGTTGACGCCGGCCATGATGGGCATCGCGGCGTACTCGATGGCGGGTCCCTGCTGTGCGGGCATGGCGGGCATGGCGCCGTTTGCGTGGGACATGTGGGTCGGCTGCGGCATGTCGTAGGGCGGCAGGATGTTGATGTTGGCGGCATCCATCCTCTCCAAGTTGACGGGGTCGAACGACTGTTTGCGACCGGTAGGCCTGGCTGCCATCTTCTGGATTCGAAACGAGGCCGGGGCCTTGGTGGGGGACATTGGCGGGGCATCGCTCGCGGGTGACTCTGCCTTGATGACGCTCGACGACGACGACGACGACGACGACTCGGTGGTAGGTGTCGCGCTACTCGAGCCGCAGCCGCACTTCTGCTTCCTCGGGATGGCGGCGGTGACGCTGCCACAGCCGCAGCCGCGGGAGGGCGGGTGAGGGCATGTGCTCAGGGGTCGGCCGGGCTTTCGCACGGGGACCATCAAGCGCTCATTCGCGTGGGTGCATTTCGTGGAACGGTGACCACGGATACATGGCTCGCTGATGGGCGAAAGGCGGAAAGGGTCAGTCAGTCATGCTTCAGCTTCAGGGTCCAGCGCGATGCGGGGCTGGGAGGGGAGAGTGGCTTTTATGCCACAGGGGGCACAAGACAGGCAAGAGCGAGATGGAATCGCGACAAGAAAGTAGAGCGCACGACTTACCAGGCCATCTTCTGGCCGTTGATGAGCGGCATGGCGGGCTGTGGTTGAGGCAGGCGCGTGAGGTTGCGAGGGTAGATGAGGGGGGGTTGTGTTATCTGCGACTATCGAGAGTTTGGATTTTCGAGAGCGAGCGAGCGAAAAGCGAGGCTTTGAGAAAAGGCGAGTTGCGACGACTTTTTTTCTCTGGGTGCGACTCCAACAGACCTTGGACCCTTGGAGTGAGCCGCGAGGTGAAACATGGAGGCGGGCACCAGCTCTCGGTGTCCACCAGTCGTGGGCGTTGTCTGTCGGTCGGGTCTATATCGTATCGTATCGTATCGGGGCCTGGATCTGTGTGGTTTTCTGCGTGGTTTTCTGTGCAGCTAGCTGTCTGTCTGTCTGTCTGTATGTCTGTCCGTGGTGTATGCGGCGGACGGTCGGCGAGGGGGTTCGGTGAGAGTTGGCAACGGTCGGTAGGTGGGCAAAGAAGAACCAAAAGGGAACCTCGAAGGGAAATGCGGGATGAGAGAGAGAGAGAGAGGGAGGGCTGGATCCAGATTGGCGAGAAACGAGCGGCGTTTCGAAATGCTGGAGTGGAGAGAGCGAGGGCTGCGCGGTAGACAAGGTTAGGTTGGGTTGGGTAGGTAATGTAATGTAATGTAATGTAATGTCAAGGTGAAGAATGGAAGAACGGAAACCCGGGTGGGTAGAGCAGAGCAGAGCAGAGCAGAGCGAGTCGAGTCCGGGCGTGTCGAGAGGTACGACTCAGGCAGCCAGCGGCAGTCGGCAACAGAGAGTAGAATTGAGTGCGTGTTGATGAGAGAGGGGAGAGAGAAAGGGAGGGAGGGGGAGGGATGGCGGGAGTAGAGGACGGGCAGGGTTCTTCTGGTCAACCACAGGTAGCTACCTACCTAAGCAAGCCAAACCTGCAAGTTACAGGCAGTCCAACCGGTGTGTCGACAGTTGATTAAGTGGGTGTGTGTGCGTGTGTGTTTATGAGTGAGTGAGAGTGAAAAAATGTGTGTGTGTTTGTTTAATGGGTCAGTGGATGAGTGGATGAGTGAGTAGAACAAGTACTTCACTGCAACATAGCTATACACACACACACACGCATACCCAGCCAGGGCATATGGGAGGAGGCAGAAACGAATCTTCACAAAGGCCCGTCTGTTCGTTCATTACTTACTACCTAGGTAGGTAGGTAAGGTAGTTGGTTGGTTAGTTACCTACCAACCTCTTATATTGCTATCTCTCTCTGTCTCTCTCTCTGGGTGTGGCTGCTGAGCTGATGCTCGGACTAACGGGTGGTTATGTGCTTAGCCTGGGTAGCCTAGGCCCAGCTCGACTCGACTCGACAGTGAGTGCACCCAGTCCAGTCAATGCCTAGGCAGTAGCGTAGGTAATAGAAGCGGCCTGCGGGGGTGATGAACGAGGGGGCGTGGCGTGGCGTGGCGCGGTGGAAGACGTGAGGTGACGAGCACCGACGATGGATGATGGACACCCCCCCCTTCCCCTCTAAAGGATCCCCGTAGCGCATCGAAACAACTCCACGTGCCGGGGGGTTGTTATGTAGTCTTACAGGTGCATACCTATCTATGTACATGCTGGCAGTCGGTTGTACACTACGACTACTACGACCACGACCACTACTACTACAGCTCAGCTTGCCGATGCCACGATGGCCATGCCGCCGACTGCGTCTGCCTGTGTCTCTCGTCTCTGCCGTACAGCACAGCAGCAATTAGGCATGTCCCTGACAGCTCCGACATATGTGTGTGTGTGTGTGTGTGTGTGCGTGTAAATGTGATGGGACGCACGGGTGTGAGTCGAGCTGCACACCCTCCCATGCTTGCTTTGCTCCAGAACATGAGTTGAACATGCGATGGTCCCTTTCTCCCTTTCCCTTCTCCTCGGGTCAACGACTTCTCAGACGGAGGGGGGGGGGGCATCCTCTGGCCGACCTTACGGTACCTTTCCATCTACGGCCAAGGGGGGGGCAATATCCCCCCCCAAAGCAGGGTTCCTGTGGAACATCCGCCGATGCGACCTCATCGGTCGCTGCCAAGGTGCCGTGTCGTTCGTACACGACCGATGGATGAGCTCGCACCCGCGCGGATCGCCAGCCCACACTCTCCAATAAACCAACATCCCGCCAAACCGGGCCCATCGCGACGGGCGGGCGGGCTGGCGTATGCACGCACGCACGCCGTAAAGTAGGCCGACAAGCGGACGGCGCCCGACAAAGAGCTCCGGCTGGCTACCTGGGCACCCCTCCTACTTGTCAATGAAGACTAGAGTTGCCCGCGTCGTTCGTCTCTTCCGCTAGGCTTTCTACCACGTTAGACGGGGGGGGGGGCTACGAGAAGCCCGGTAGGTATGCGTCTCGACATGGCTTTCGAGAGAGCTCCCCCACCCGACGGCATCCCGGTTTTTACTCCAAGGGTCCATGGAGCAGCGTCACACACCTGCATAACAAAGTACGATGTACATACATGCATGCATGGCACTCGGATAATAGCACAACAATATAAAAACGAGAGAGAGAGAGAGAGAGATCACTCCTGTTCGGCACAGCAGTCGGTGTCAGGTCCCGTGGTCAGCAATGCCGAAGCGAGCCAACGTATCATCAGAAGAGGCGGGCGGCCAGTGAATCCCATTGGGGAGTTGACGGCTCTTTTTCTGACCTCCTCATCCCTGGACAATCCGAACTCGGCTTGTCGGTGCCATCCTCTCGTCCTTTTTTCTCTCTCCGTGTTTTGATTCCCAGGTCGGTTGCGTGCAGCGCAGCGCATATACCCAACACCTGCAAACTATGTAGTCTCGGCCATAACCCCCACCACCTGCGGATATCGTGCCAGCTTCACATCCATCCTCCTCCCACTCGAAGAACAGAGTGGGGAAGACAAAACAGGCGAGGAGAGATGGGCAATACAATAGGTACGCTCATGCGTGGATGGATGGATGGAGGGTGGGAGCGAGCAAGTAAAAAAATAAAATAAAAAAAAGAACCCCACCGCCAGAGGCTCGAGAGGCATGGGAAGTGAGCAAGTTTTGATTGGCCGGGGGTCCGCTCACCCAAATTTCAACGATACGGTCGTCGAACGAGAGTTATACCAACACCACCACCACCAACACCACCACCATTGCCATAACACGCCCCCCCCTCCCTCTTCTCCCCCCCCAAAAAAGACCAAGACCAAGACCACTATCATTTACACTTGGCGAAGAATGCGTATCCGTGGCTGTGCAGGAATAGAACTGGCGCGAGCACGCGCGCATGAGAGAGAGAGAGAGGGAGGGAGGTAGGGAGGGAGGGAGAGAGAGAGAGAGAGAAAGGACTTCAAAGGTGGGCACTTCTGATGTAACATTGGCCGTTTTTGTGCCGACTCTCGTCGGATATAAACTCGCTGTGTGTGTGTGTGTGTGTGCGTGTGTATCGGTCGTGAACCCAAAATTTAGGTTTCCCTTTCTTAGGCCATACCTGCTGGCCGTGAAACTCTTGTCGACTGATGGAATGGAATGTTCCTGTCAGACAAGAGGCATGATACAGCCACTCACAAAAGGAAGATATCCCATTCGCGCCGCCGCGTCAAAACTCAACCCCGACAATATCCCGTGTCGAGTCTATAGGTCCAAACCCCCCCCCCCCCCCCCCCGGCCCCAACTCGTGGCTAATGCCATCATATCTCCTTCGTCGCATACCAGGGGCTTGCCCATCATCACCTTGTGCCTTGCCACGCCGCGCCTTGCTGAGCGGCACTCGGCGGCACAGCCCTCGTCCTCCACATATACCCTGTCCCGGCCCTTGGCCCAGTCAAGACATATCTGCGTTTGCGACTCTGGGCATTGGTCAATTCTTCAGATACGTCGAGTCTTCACTACCTAGGCTAGGTGAGCAAGATTATCAATCATTCCCGAACCCCCCTTGGTCTGGTGCGCCCCCCTTTGGCCTCCTTTGAGGGGCAACGCCCATCCTTCCGCCTCGCGCGGCTACTTGCCCTCGTCCGAGTCCCCAGAGTCGGCAAACATATCCACCGCTCTCATCCGTTTCCTGGTCTGGGCCTTCGCCGTGGCTTGTAGCTGCAGCCATCCGACCGCGCGTGTCTCGCCGGTATCCGCATCTTCTGCCACTCCTCCCACCTTGTCGGACTCGGCCGGGCCTGGCTGGTGGTCCTCCACTGCCTTGCCCGCATCCTCCTCCATCGGTTCCCCTTCGACGTCGTCGTCGTCGTCGTCTGCCATGGGCTCTCCCTCCACATCCTCCTCGCTCATTGGCTCGCCCATGACATCGTCCTCCTCCATGGGTTCACCGGCAACGTCTTCTTCGTCCATTGGCTCGCCCTCGACATCATCATCTTTGTCAGCCGACGTCGGCAGGGATGCCTTTTGACCAGAGGCCTTGGTGATGGTGGGGGCAGCATCGGCGCTTGGCGTTGACGTCTCGACAGGCTTCCACCTGCCCTTCTTCGCTGCGTCGTCTTCTATTTGCTCTTGCGTCTTCAGAGACGGCGGGTTGTCGAAACTGCTAGCGAACAGCTCCTGACTCTCCGTCGGAAACACACACCAGCCCTCCCAGAGGCCGAGAACGAGACCGACGCTCCGCTTCCACTTTTCGGCACGCATCCGGCCCCAGTTCAGTCTCTCTGCCATCATGCCAAGATGCTCAAAAGTTTTGCGTTCTTTTAGCACCCCTTCAAAGACTTGTCGATATCGCCAAGCGCGTTGTATACCGCTGCTGGAGGAGGCGGACAGCACGTCACTGACAATGTACAGGCCTACAAGGCTTGCGCCGCTGGTATCGGGGCCCTCCTTGTCCGTCTTCTCTTCTGGTTCGGGAGCAGGAAGTTCGGAGCCATCCCCTTGCCTCCCCTTGTCTTTGATGCTGGAACGAAAGTCCGGGTTGGCCGCCGTCAGCGCGAGTGGCCTCTCAACGTTGGACACAATCATATCGACAACCTCTTCGGCTCCTCGGCTCGCATGTGTAAGGGCAAAAGCTGTAACTCGGGCAATGTCTCCTTTTCGGATCTTGGATAACGTGGTGGGCAGGCGAGACAAGAGGTGTGTTAGCTTGGCTTTGTCAAGAGGGTTCAAGAAAGTGGCCTCTGCCTCGGGGCCTTGGTTCTGGTTCTCGCGGTTGTCCCCGTCAAAGTCTTCGTCGTCTGAAGAGTTGTAGTCCGAGTCGGACACGAATTCGTCAATGTCGGTGACGAACTCGTACGGCAGGCCTTTTTCCGGAGCTTTCCAAGCGTGACTTCCGTCAAACAACGGCAGATACCTCCCCTTGTTACTGCGAGAAGACGCACCAGTGACAATCTCCCACAGTCGCCAACGGTACCAAATCCCCCCTTCGCTACGTGCATCCCAAATCCAGGCCCACTTCTCTTCGCGCTGCACCTCGGGACGGCTCATGAGTAGCGCCTCGAACTCCACCCCATGCTCAAGGACGGACTCGATGGTCCTGTTGATAAGCTGGACCATCTTGACATCGTTTGGCGGTTTGACGGGAACATGGAGAATGCTGCTTCGGTTGATAGGCCCTCCCAGGTTTGGCGCGTAAGAGGTCGGCGGTGCAAAGCCTCGGTGGAAAGCATGTTGCGTCGTTGCATTGCCCGGTGTCGTCTGCTGTGAAACAGGTTTGGCGCCAAAAGGCTGGGATGCGGCAGACGTGCCGCCCAGCGTAGACGCCGTGGCGGTCGCCACCGTCGAGGAGAGATGCCGGTGTAGTGAAAGGTGGAAACCGTAGCCCAGGTAGCGATTCTGAAGCGAGCTGACTGCCGCGTCAATGTCCGTTGCTGGAGTGTCCTGCGATAATGTGACAATGGCCACGGCGCATTTCCTCTCCGTGCCAGAGGGTCCCACGGGGGGCAGGATCTTGACGTTATCGACCGTCAGGTTTGTTGGAATCAGCGACTTGATGAACGCGGGCGAGGTCCCTGGCGGCAGCTGGGACAGGCGCAACGTCGGCCTGGCAACCGCCATCTCCTCGGCCCTCGAGTCCGAGTTCGCTTCGTCCTCGTCATCGCTATTGTTGAAAACCTTTGCAACTGACATGGGCTCCTCCCTTTCCTCGAATCCAAGCCTGCCGTCTCTGTCCTTCTCCTGCCGGAATGCATCGAACCCCCTCTTCCTTCCGAAAGACGCTGGCGGAGGCCCCAAGCTCCCCGGGCCGCTCTTGAAGCCGGAAACGGGACCCAAACTTCCCGGGCCGCTCTTCAGGGCGGACGCGCCAAAGTGCCTTTTGGATGCCGCAGTCGCGCCCAGGGGCGCGCCGCCAAAGCCGGGGGCCTTTGGAGGGGGTCTTTGTGAGGGCATAGAGCCGAACCGGCCGGTGCTCGCGTCATCCTCATCGTCGTGGTCGAAGCTCTTGACGAAATCTTGGTATACTGCTGCTGTCTCGGCTGCCTCGCGGGCCTTCTTGGCCTCTGCTTCGGCTCTCTGTTTCTCAAAGGCGGATTGCTTCGAGGGCTTTTGGAGCTTGGCCTCCACGTCGGGAAACTCGACGAGATCCTTGGCCGATGACATGGCTATCGCAATGCTCGTAGTTTATGGTATCGCATATTCGAGAGGAACCGGAATCGGAGGCGGTCAGCGTCGCGCAATTCGCATCGAGGGTTGTTGGGGGATGCGAAGTTGGAGATTGAGGTTGGTTGCATGCAGTCCTTCTACCCTTCGGTCGCGTTGGGTGCTGCTGTACTACGTACCTACGGGTGCTAGATGTGGGGCGCATATGCACCCTGTGGCTGGGAGCTAGGAGAAAGCCACACGGCTTGGCCTCCTAGGTATGTACTAAGGCCGCTTTTGTGAAAGTGCAATAGATTCATAGTCTTTCTCCCCATTGACCTCCCCTGGGGAAGGTTAACTATCAGACAATATACTCAGCTATACCTAGGTATCCTTTCTTGCGAGCTTTTTAATTTTTTCTTTGACCTAAAATGTCCGTTTCCCTCCTTGGCCGTTGTCCGTCACCCTCAGTCTCTTTGCAGGTCGCAACAGTGTCGCCGGTGTCGATGGGCATGGTGAAGTAGCTGTTGCGACTTGGTGAGGCCGTCCAGAAATCAATCACCTTGCTACAAAGCACAGTATCTATTTAAACAGCAGCAACAAGTCGTCCGAGCAATCGGCAGAAGGTCAAGAGCCTCGGCGGAAGTGACCGCGGGCCCCCGTCAGGCTATCAGACAAGTCACAGATCGAAGAGCTTGCCCTCGGGGATATCATCAATAGCGACAGTCCCTTCGATACATTCAGCGACCCTTATACGAAACAGCTGAAACTTAGCACCGAGACGCGATCCAATCTATCTTGGATCAGCCTTATCACGGCCCTCAGAGATGTCGGTCGATTTGAAGGGATACATACACCAGGGCTCGAGAGATACCGATGTAGAGGTTGCGGCAAAACCAGGTATAGTATGGGTTCGACGTCGTATCAAATCGGACCAGGCAAAGCAAACAAAGCGCCCGGGATAAGTCGAACAAGCAAGCTGGTCGCTCGGAGAGCATCAAATAAACAAATGGGATCATTGGATTTGATTTGTTTGCTTTGACGGCAGCGCTGCACCCTGTTAGTTGCCATGACTATGTTCATTCCTTCAAAGCTCCATACTGGCGGCATTCTGACCCGCAACTCTAACATGGCTTAGTCGTCTCCCACGGCTCTCGAAGCGACCGCTATACGGTTCAGGAACTATAAGCCCCCCAGAAACGCTTCGAATCGCTGCCGCGTCCAACATTTTTCTGCTTGGAACTGATTCCATACGCGGGCCGCTTCTGCTCCTTATCTCTGATTTCACACGATCAATCACGGTATCTCGGTCCAAAACCGTCTTGGCACCCATGGCCGCAGAGCCGGGTGTGCCGGCGTGGACGACGTAGCCCGTCCCAAGTGCATTCAACATCAACATCAACAGTCTGATCAGCGCTAATACCACAACCTCGGAAATTTTCCAAGATGTTTGCTGTGAAACGGTTGGTTCGTTCGAGATGGTGTGGTCACTGTCGTTGACGAGGGTCTCATCGCTGCTTATTGAGTTGCCGCTACATTCCGGCTGAGGAATTTCGAAAGCCGGCGACGGTGTGGTCTCCTGCAGCAGAAAATCCTTCAGCTCGTTGATGCATGCGTCTGGAGCCCCTTGCAAACTGTTCAAAACGGACTCGTCCGCATCGGGCATTGCCTCCGGAGCCACTGGCCTAAAAGTCGCCTGGGTAGGGTCCGGCATCTCGACGGGGATCGCCTCGAGATTTATCCTCTGCATGTCCATATTGAGACCAAACGCCAATTGATCGAGCTTCTCCCGGAAGTCGCTGCGTGCTGTGGAGAGATCGACCTGAGTGACCATGACGTTATTTGTGTCACCGGATCTTGAGCAAAATCTGAAGAACCGTTGCTTCCCTTGCTTGGTCTTGCTCTTGAGGCGCCCCCCAATCTCGACGCATATATTAACTGGCCTCCCACTGTGTTCGAATGCGAAAGCTGTATAAAAAACGTGATTGTGTAGCGGCTTCCTGTCGGTGTCGTTTTCCGTAAGCTCCCATTCGAGACATCGTAGACCTATGCCGTCCTTGGCTCTTTTCTGTGTTCCTTTGAAGGTCCAGCTGTCAACGTATTGACGAGTGACACTGTGGTGAGTTCCCATCCCACCTAGTTCAACCAGACCGCCAGCTCCGATGGTAGGTCGAAATGTCCTCTCGCTGGTTGCGAGGCTCATGCCCTGAGGGCCGCAAATTGCGTGAGGCCCAAAGTACTCCGTGACTTGCACGGCGTGTTCCGAATCCAAGGATGTCTGGACAGGCCTCCTGCGACTGAACCTGCCGTGGGTGGCAGGCGCGTCTTCGCTTAGTGTGACGAGAATGTTGGCGTTGCTGAGCGTGTGTTCCGGAGGCTGCTTAAGAGAGATGTCGATATACACGATGCCCGCTGGGTTCTGGTCTGGCCCAAGCACTCCCCATCGCGCCTTTCTCCAACGATATTTGCACTCAATCTCGACTTTGCCGATGCTGTTCGATCCTAACAATAGATGAGATCCGACAGCTGCTTCTTCATTGAACCGTTCGAAGTCGGACCGGCCGAAACGACGAATCCTCAGCACGGGCCGGTGCTGATTGCGTCTGACGTTCGATCCCGGTCCAATGGCAACTTCTGTCATTTTGCGCTCCAAACGGGTTGTTAACGGGTTGATGAATGGAGAGAAATGTCAAGTTCGGGAATGTTTGAGGCAAGTTCAACCAGGCTCAAGGGTTTCACGACCATTAGTGTTGGGAGCCCTCAATCATCACTAGGTACATGTGCACAATAGTGGCGGAGGCCTGCATGTAAGACGCCATTCGCCGATTCGGGAAGCAACTACCACCTTGGCTTACATGAAGCTTTACCGACTATGGACGTCGGCTCTCAGAGCCTTGTCTTGGACACCACTCCGGCTGCCGGCGAAGACATCGCATCCAATAGATTCCTTGCTTCCGTGCTTCCAAAACCAGTGTGGTCCACTATGTAAAGTGGCTGTGGGTGTACGGCCTGCTGATTATGTGGTAATGTGCATACGTACACAGCCGGGCGCCTGGTGTCCTCAATCAGGTGGAATGAGGGTCTCCCACAGTTCGAGCACATGCGGCCCGATTATGCCCATGAAAGTCGTATAGCCTTCTTTCCAAACACTTGTCTGCCTAAACACCATGCTACTCGACATCTACCCTGTTTGAGGTTGCTCCCATCGTCGTGGTCGCTTCGAATACATCGTCCTTTGTGCAGCACGGGACAATACAGTCGCCTTGGAAGCCGACATGCAACGGGATTCGCAGCAGAAAAAGAGCGTAGGCGCACCACTCGATGCAAACGAGCGATCGAATGCACCTCTCGTGAGCACACCAGCAATACGAGATCACATTCCACTAGCACCACCCACAAAACACGCTCGACCAGACTTGTCCTTCCTCAACCACGACCAAGATGGCCAGAAAAAGCTGCCTGTTGTGATTTCAAGAGAGCAGCCCGGCTCTCGTCATAAAAACGAACAAGAATTTCAAACAGATATATCACGGGCCCTCGGTGAGGCGCATTCTGCAAGAGAGCAAAGTAAACGAAAAATCCGAGAGCTTTGGAAGACGCAAAGATCCAACGTAAACGAGAAAGACAAGGCAGTTGCGGAGACGAGACGCGTCCAGTTCCTGCTGGATCTAGAACGGGAGCAAGAAGAATTCGACCATTGGGATGAGCGGGTGAGGCAGCTGTACATGTCGACTGAAAACCGCACCTCGAATCGCTTTAACCGTATGCCCTCAAGATCCTTCATGATCAATCACGTGCCGTCACAGCTAGTACCCGATCCAACCGGCCCGCCTCGACCCAAAAGAGAACCCGTGCGAGTGCAAGAACGAGAAGTGGTAATGCGGAGAAGAGACAACATGGAGTATGAGAAAGAACCCGTCAAGCCGTCTTTCCATATCGACCCCAAGGCTCCTCAAGATGTCACATTGCACTTGGAAATGGATGTGACTGAAGATATAGAAGAAGAGTTTGAAGAGTTCTCAAAGCTCAGAAGAATTGGACATTTTAATGCGGCAAAGCGATATTTCGAGGAACATCTCGAAAGCTGCATCGACAACGCATACGTCTTGGATCAGTATGGTCAGTTCTTATGGGAGATTTCAGATGTCCATACTCTCACCAAATTGGCGAGGGAGTACCCGACAGGAGATCTAGACAATGTCGCATCAGCCAATTGGTTCCTTGTTTGTGAGCGAGCCCATCAATTTGATGGTGATATTGGTCCGCAACGTAATCGGGACAAGCGTCCAAACCTTCGAAGATTGCTTAGAAGCTGGCCGAACCTGGACTCCACTGAAGTAGGTTGCCTGCATTGTGCTTAAATCAAGATCGTCTAACCGATTTTCCAGTTACAATGTCTCATCAACGACCTACGTGTTGTCAAAGCTACAGCCGGCGAGACTGAGCATAGCGCAGCAGAATATGGCGAGCTATATGCATATCTCCAGCATGAAGACCGAATTTGGGACTTTAGAGACTTGTGTTACGGGCTTCTGGCTCTCAAGTCCGTGGAGGGAACGATCCATTTCCTTTTCAGCAAACATTTGTCCTCCCTGAACGACAGCGCAGCAGGTGTTATCCAAATCATTCAACAGCACTGGGAAGGTTCTGATGAAGTGACATACTTGGCTTTGCTGGATATCTTCACAGCCTTCACCATGGAGGCCCTGGATGCTGCCAACTCTCAGTATGAAAAATCACTGGACGACTCCGAGAAGCTTCATAGTGCCAAAACGTACCTAAAGACTGCCCGCCACTACGCCAATCAAGTGCTGCGCCAAAACCCTCTCAATCTGAGGTCTCGGCCCTACCTCCAGTGGGTTTTTGTCAAAATCCTAGTGGAGAAGAGCACCGATACAGCTCGCTACGGACAGGTTGCCCTTTTGAAATATCTAGGTCAACTGCGAGGAAGTACCCAGATGGGCGCAGAGGTGTTTCGTGGATTGCTTCCTTTTCGAGACACTGTTAACTACCTGCCTAATCAAGACGAGGCTCCAGATTGGCAGCCGGACTCTTCCATCACCTTTTCCCACAAGCAGGAGACGGCGATCAAGATGGTTGCAAGACATGCGAGAGAGCTTGGCGATGTCATGTTGGAAGCAGCTTGCTTACAGCAGCTGTTATATTCGTCCCCGAATCCCGAAGTGCACTTAGTCGATCTGTGCAACTTATGGCGCTCCGTGGGGAATCGGTCGGGTCTGACGAGGGCCCATCTTTATCGTTACATTTTGAAGCGATCGCCAGATGCCAGCAATGCTCTACGAAGCGACCTTCTAGAGCTCGGAGATATTGCGGGTAATAAGCACTTACAGATAGCCCGGTTCATGATTCTTCGGGCACTGTCAACCAGATCATTCGAAAAGACTGTGTATCTCAACAGAGCTCAAGACCTGGATGATGAATTACATCGCGACTTGTACGACAGAGGTGCATCACCGCAGCCTCTAGACATCGAAACAATGTATGTAGCTGAGAATAACGGTCGACAAGCAAGCAACCACACCGGCAA
Organism: Colletotrichum zoysiae; assembly: GCA_030867305.1. NCBI lineage: Eukaryota > Fungi > Ascomycota > Sordariomycetes > Glomerellales > Glomerellaceae > Colletotrichum > Colletotrichum zoysiae. The sequence goes on along the minus strand of MU842977.1, from coordinate 20,367 downwards.
ATATTACTCGGATGATGCCCTCAGCGACAATGACGACAATAATAATGACTTTTGGTCTGTTAGAAGAAAGAGCCCAAGGCCACAAAACTCCGTAAGGCCAACGCTGAAAGAAGAAGAACCTCGTCCAAAGAGTGGACTGGAATTGTCAAAGGAACTGCTTTCAAGAGGAGACACACGACCGATTGCTTTCGACGAGGCGGATCACGCCGAACCGATGCCCCCATAGCCTACAACAAACATCTTGCCCGTAAGGCCTGACTCTATGGAAACGAGCAAGAAGTTTCAGCATGGAGAAAAGAATGTTCTTGACTCTGACAATCGAAGGACGACGAAAGAATTCGGAGACTGGCAGGGCATCAGCTACTGGGTGTACAACCAAGACAGACCACAATTTAAAGAAGAGAAAACATAATCACACACATAAGTATGTAGGGGAATGTTAGGGGACAGTATAGTAGGGGGGGCAGGAAGGGGTTACATAACAAAAGCGTAGGGGGTATAAAGCAAGGGCGCACTCTATTAGAGTATTATAAGCAGTATAAGTAATAGGGAGAAGCAGCTTTTAGTATTATTACTACTTAGGACCTAATAGGAAGGTATTAGTATATTTACTTCTTATTTTAGTCTCTATTACTACCTAATAGTTTAAAAGCTTTACCCCTATTATTAAACTGTTAAGTAATATACCTACTAATACCTAAAGCTTTACCTATAACGCTATATTATAGTATACCTATATAAGTAGTAAGTTATTTAATCCTCTAACTAATAGACTATAACCTTATATAGTAACCTTTTAGTAAGTACTTTTAAATACTTAGTTAGCTTTTTAATAGATTAAGGAACTAGTAAAGTAAAAATAAGCTCTTAAAGAAGAAATTAATATTATATAATACTAAAAGTATATTAACTTTAGGATTATAAAGCTAAAGTAGCTATAAAGTAGTAGTTATATAGCTACCTACTTTACTAGTACCCTATAGGATACACTAGCTAACTTAAGACCTAAAATATAGGACCCTATAGCTATTATAGTACTACTCTTTAAGCTATAGCTTACTAGTAAGGGTAATAATAGCTTATACCTCTATTACTTATTATCTTTACTTATTCTATTATATAATAGGAAATCCTATAAGGATCTATAGGTATTCTTATTTAATTACTATACCTATTTTACCCTTTATATAAAATAGATTTATAGTAACTATAATAAAATAGTATTTATAACTAGTTACTTTTAAAAGAGGGTAAAGTTAGTTTAGATAAAGTAATTAAAAGAATATATATAAGACCCCTTTTAGTATAATATAGTTAATACTTAAGGTGCCTTTAAAAAGTTTTTAAAGGACTAGATCTTAGACCTAAGGAGCTATACTATTATAGTAACCTTACAGCTTAACTAACTCTACTAAAGGCCTATATAGACCTTTAACTAGTTCTTAATAGAATATAAGACTATAGAGATAAAGCTCCTTTATACTATACTAAAGGAGTAATATACCTCCTCCCTTTTAGCTAAGCTATAGCTAAGTATCTATTAAGCTATTAGCTTATAGCTAATACTCTTATATATATATATTAAACTTATATTACTAGTAAAATATATTAAATAAGCTTAAGGCCTTTACTATTACTTTTAGTATATATAAAACTAATACTAACCTATCTAGTACTATAACCCCCTACTATAAGTAATAGAGGAGTAATATATATACTTAAATAAAAGCTACTTATATAAGTATATTAATATAAATATATAGCTATTAAGTAAAAAAGTAGCCCTTTAAAGTAATAAGGGCTACTATAACTACTATAAGGTAGGCTATATTATAAGGGACTACTTAAGAGTGCTTTAAAAGTATAGTATATACTATATATATAAAAAAAAGGGATACTATTTTTATAAGTACCTAAATATAGTCTATTAGTAATATAGTAAAAAAGCTATATATAGTAAGGTTATATAAAAGATAAAGTAAATATAAATTAAGTTCTACTTATAGTAACCTAAAGCACTAATTAGTAATAAGGGTACTAAATTAAGATTCTAACCTAAATACGCCTTAACTATATATAGACCTTAAGGAGGGTACTTATTAATAGTAAGTTAAAAGTAAATATAATTAGTACTAACCTTACTGCCTTCTATAAGAATATCTATATTTATAAATTATTATCTTTAATAGATATAGATAGAAGACCCTTACTAATAAAGGGGTTTTACTATCTATAGGTAAAAGTAACTAATAGCCTAAGGGTAGTTTAATACTAGTTATACCGCTTTATTATTACTAAGCTAAAGGAGCTAATACTAATCCTTAGTATAAAATAGCTTAAAGACACTAACCTAATAATTAACTAGTAGATAAAGTAATAACAGTACTTATTTTAAAAGTATAGTATTAACCTAATTAGTATATAAAAGGAGCTATAAAGATTATAGGTATTAGTAATAGTATATATACTATATATTATACTAATAGTAACTACCCCTATTAATAGTAGTAAAGATAAAATAGTAAAGTAAAAGGAGAAATATAAAGACTTTAAAGAACTATTTAATAATAATAAGGCGCTTAGTCTCTCTAACTACTTAGTAAATAAGTATTATATTATCCTTAAGGAGGGAGTAAAGGTACCTTAGGGACCTATTTACACCCTTTTAGAGTAGGAGCTTAAAATACTTTATAAATACCTCTAAAAAGTAGAAGTAAGGGGCTAGATTTACCTATTAACTAGCCTAAAAGGTATACCTATCCTATTTATACCTAAAAAGGGAGGAAAGCTATACCTTTATATTAACTACTATATACTTAATAAGGTAATATAAAAGGACTATATACCTCTACTACTAATAAGTAAAATTCTAAACTAATTATCTAATATAAAGGTATATACTAAACTTAATATTAAAAATACTTACTATTAGATATATATTTATAAGGGTAATAAGTAGAAGATAGTATTTTATACTTAATATAGCTACTTTAAATATATAGTAATACCTTTTAGGCTTACTAATATACTAGCTATATTCTAGGCCTATATTAATAAGGCACTTATAGGACTTATAAATATTATTTATATTACTTACTTAAATAATATTATTATTTATAGTAGTAATAAAAAGAAGTATAAGTAGTATATATAAGATATACTAACCTACCTAAAGCAGTAAGGGCTCTACCTTAACTTTAAAAAGTATAAATTTTATAAATTAATAATTAGTTTCTTAAGGTTTATAATATTAATAGCAGGCTTATAGCTATTTACCGCGCGATTGTACGACTTCAGCTGAAAATAACTTCTACTTCGACCAGCTAGCTAATTTACTAGCAAACAGCACCTCCATTACACAACTTCAATGCCTCGATAGCTCTTAGGTAACGTTAGGTTAATAACCTCATTACATCAGTAGTCAATAGGCACGTGACTTTCAAGTTCCAAAACAAGGTTTAATATTACACTTTTAGGGCCTTTTGACTTCCCCCTCCCCGAACGCCTAACACTAGATAAATCACTCCGCTGTTAAAGAAACGCCGCCAATTCGAGCCCTTTTCTGTTAAGAGTCCGCCGACCCAGCCGCTATCTAGAACGCCGTCCTCCAAGTCAGTAGGAACTCCCTCCCCCAGTCTTACGTACTGCCGCCAACCCCCGCGCCATCCCAATCCAACAGATCCGACCAGCACTGCCACCGTTAGCAAATACCCTAAGTATCTAAACTTACCTATCACTAAGGGCCGCGCAAGGATTTCGCTAGTCCCCTTTTTAACTAGTTATAGACCTTAATAGCCTCTACTGCTACTTTTATAATATTATTATAATAAGGGAGGTCCTCTAGGTAAGGACTTTTTAGCCAGTTAATAAACTCTAGCTGGTCCTTAAAGCCTAAGATCTAACGCTATACATTATTACTAGGCTAGTCTTTAGCTAGAAGCTTTAGGCTAAAGGTTCTAACAGTTACCCTTTTAGTAAGGGATAGAGAGTTAAACTCTCTATTAATAATAGCCTAAAAGCTAAGCTTTACAGCCTTAGGGCCAGTTTAGATAAAGTCCTAATAGGCTGCCTAAAGGGTAAAGTAGCCCTTAGCCTAGAGAAGGCCCTATAGGTTTAGACTAGTAATATATATAGTAAGTATAATAAAGATAAATAGGATAGAAGGAGGATAAGCCTAGAGACAGCTTCTACCTTTTTATATATCTAGCTACAGCCAGTAAGGTTACTAGTAAGTAAAGCTATCTCTAGTACTGTCTTTAGTATAACTTATAGCATAAGGTTTTTAATAACAACCTTAATAATAGAGTTTAGAGTTATTACGTAGCTTATAAGTTAGTTACCCTATTACAAAGCTATTATAACCTTAATAGTAGATTTAACAGTACTATTATTACCAGTACGTTAAATTATAGCAGCAACCCCCTAAGGTTATCGCTAACGTTCCAGCACCTAAAGGTTATTTATATATATAACTATAGTTAAAGTAAAGTTAGATTTAGCAGTTACCTTACGTTATTAGGTATTATTTACTATATTAAGATATTAAGATACAGTATAGGCCAGAGGTACTATATATTAGGTTTTATATACTATAATTATATTTACTAAGTAAACTGCACTAGACCGCTTATAAGGGTTTAAAGTAATTATATTTATTAATAATATTAATAGCTTATAGCTATTTACTGCATAATTATATAACTTTAGCTAAAAATAACTTCTACTTTAACCAGCTAGCTAATTTACTAACAAACAGTACCTCTATTATATAACTTTAACAGTTAATAGGTACGTAACTTTTAAGTTTTAAAATAAGGTTTAATATTACACTTTTAAGGCCTTTTACTTAAAAAGACTTCCCCCTTTCTAAACGCCTAATACTAAATAAATCACTCTACTGTTACAGAAGAAACGCCACTAATTTAAGCCCTTTTCCCTACTATCTAAAATACCGTCCTCTAACACTGCTACCGTTAGCAAATGCCCTAAGCATTACAGTATTATAGCTAAACTCACCTATTACTAAGGGCTGCATAAGGATTTTACTAGTCCCCTTTTTAACTAGTTATAGGCCTTAATAGCCTCTGCTGCCGCTTTTATAATATTATTATAATAAGGGAGGTCCTTTAGGTAAGGACTTTTTAGCCAGTTAATAAACTCTAGCTAGTCCTTAAAGCCTAAGATCTAACGCTATATATTATTACTAGGCTAGTCTTTAGCTAGAAGCTTTAGGCTAAAGGTTCTAACAGTTACCCTCTTAGTAAGGGATAGAGAGTTAAACTCTCTATTAATAATAGCCTAGAAGCTAAGCTTTACAGCCTTAAGGCCGGTTTAGATAAAGTCCTAATAGGCTGCCTAAAGGGTAGAGTGGCCTTTAGCCTAGGGAAGGCCCTATAGGTTTAGACTAATAATATATATAGTAAGTATAGTAAAAATAGATAGGATAGAAGGAGGATAAGCCTAGAGATAGCTTTAGCTGCCTTTTTATATATCTAGCTACAGCTAGTAAGGTTACTAGTAAGTAAAGCTATCTCTAGTACTATCTTTAGTATAACTTACGGCATAAGGTTTTTAATAATAACCTTAGTAGTAGAGTTTAGAGTTATTATATAGCTTATAAGTTAGTTACCCTATTATAAAGCTATTACAACCTTAATAGTAAATTTAATAGTACTATTATTACCAGTTATTACTAACGTTCTGGCACCTAAAGGTCGTTCGTATATATATTTAGACTATAGTTAAAGTAAAGTTAGATTTAGCAGTTACCTTATATTATTAGGTATTATTTACTATATTAAGATATTAAGATACAGTACAGGCCAGAGGTACCGCGTATTAGGTTTTATATACTATAATTATATTTACTAGGTAAACTGCACTAGACCACTTATAGGGGTTTAGAGCGATTATATTTATTAATAATATTAATAGATAGTATATTAATAAAGTAAAAGTATATAAAGATAGTAGTATAGTAACTACTACCTACTAGTATTAAAAATATTTAGATATTCCTTAGATTTATAGGCTTCTACTAGCAGTTTATTTAGAACTATTTAAAAATTACTATACTATTAACTAACTTATTAAAAGGGGATAAGTAAAAGGATATACTCCTTAATAATAGCGCTATAGCTACTTTTTATTAGCTTATTACTACCTTTACTAAGGTATTTATACTTTAGTACTTTAACTTAATACTACCTATAGTAGTCTATATAGATATATTTAAATTTATAATAAAGGTAGTCTTTATATAATTATATAAAGGTAAGTAGTACCCTATTACCTTTTACTTATAGAAGCTTTAAAAAGTAAAAACTTACTATAGTACTAGTAATACTAAGCTACTTACTATTATTAACTACTTAAAGATATAGTACTAATATATTAGCTATAGTATAAAAATAGTAACTATATAGATAAACTATTTTAATCTATAGTTCCTTAATATAAAGAAGTAACTAAACTTAAGATAGCTATACTAGCTTAATAACCTAGTAGTATATAATATAAAGATTAAGTTTAGACTAAAAGTTTAAAACCCTATAGATAGCCTATTTAAAAAACTAAACTATAAAGAAAGTAAAAAAGAATAGCTACTAAAGAGTAGTATAAAAGTAATACTAAAGCAGCTAGTAGAAGTAAAAAAAAACTAATAACCCCTCTATATAGTAGTAATAATAAGGTTATATATAGGTAACCTATAATTAGAGGGCTAAAATTAGAGGGTAAGTACCTAACCTTAGGCTAACTAAGTAGTTAGAAGGAACTAGGGAGTATATAAGTAAGAGTAGTATAGGAGTAGTAATAAAGTAGAGGGCTAACTACTTAAGCCTATTACTAAAGCTATAAGTTATAAATTATATATCCTATAGAGATATAAAAGTTAATATAACTTTAAAATAGTAAGTAGCTAAATAAAGCTAATAATTATTATACTACTTTATCTATAGTAAAGGGATACCTTTATAATAGAGAAGTAGTAGGCTAAAAGGTAAAAGTAAAGTATAAATACTAGAAGTAAAAAGGGAGGTAAAGCCTAACTAGTATAGTATATAGATATAAAAGGTCTCCTTTATAAAGGAGCTTAGGTCTATATACTATAAAGAGAAAGGATTAAAAAATAGCTACTTAAAAGCTACTATAATAAAGAGAGTATAAAGTACCTAAACGTTATATATATAATTAAATTAATATAGAGAAGCTACTATTAGGATAGGTTAAAGAAGGATATTAAGGAGTATATTAATATATATATAGTATACTAAAGAACTAAAACTTACTATTATTACCCTTATAGCTTACTTATATTACTTTTAATACTAAAGTGCCTCTATACTAAAATCTTAATAGACTTTATTATAGGTCTCTTTATATTAATTATACTCTTTAGTAAGAAACCCTATAACTTTATCTTAATAGTAGTTAATAGGTATATAAAGTATAATATCTATATTACTATATACTTAAAGCTTATAGTAAGTAGCCTTATAGACCTACTATTTATAAAAGTCTTTATAATATTTAAAATACTAAAAGGAATTATATTTAATAGAGGCTTACTATTTATAAGTAAATTTTAGGTATACCTATACTACCTCTTTAGTATAAAGTAGTAACTAAGTACTATATTCTACCTATAAATAGATAACTAAATTAAAAGATAAAACTAAAGCGTTAAGTACTACTTATACTACTTTTATACTAAAGACTAAGTAGATTAAGTATAGTAACTATACTTAGTATAATTTATTTATAATAATACCTATTACTTATTAATTAGTATAATACTAAATAAAGTACTAATAGGCTAAGACTTACTATTACCTAAAGGTATCCTATTAGTAAAAACTATAAAGATAATAAACGTTTTAATAGAGGTAAAGGTATAGTAATTATAAGAGGAATAAGTAGACTTAAAGACCTTATTATAAAAAGTAAGTATCTAATAGACCTAAGTATATAATAAGAAATATATACTAAAGAAATTTAATATAGGGGACTAGGTCCTTTTATTAAGTAAAAATATAAAGTAGAAGCACTTAAGTAAGAAGTTAGTAGATAAGTAGCTTAGCCCTTTCTATATATTAGAGGTAGTAAGGCACTATAGACTAACTTATAGACTTAATATTCTAAACTACTATAAGATCTATAACGTCTTCCTTATAATATTACTTAAGGGATTTAAAAGTAGGGAGGAAGCTGCTTTAAAGTAACTACTAATTAGTAAAATTAATAGTAAACTACTATATAAAGTAGAAAGAATCCTAGACTATAGAGGCCTAGCCTACTAATAATAATACCTTATTTATTAAAAAGGATATAGTAGTAAGGAAGATACCTAAAAGCCTAAATATTATATTAAGGATAAGATACTAATATAGGAGTATAAGTAATAAAGAAGTAGGGAATAAGTAATATTATATCTTTATATAAGTAGTAACTAAGGCCTATAGGCTAGATATTTATTATTTAAGAAAAGTAAGTATAAGTAAGTAGTAAGTAAGTATCTATTATAAATAACTAATATAGTAACTAAACAGTAGGTATATTACTATTATTAAGCCTACCCTAGTAGGCTTAAGAATATTACCTCTCTTATTACTACCCTACTTAATATTACCCCCCTTATAACTAAACAGTAGGTATACCTCTACTATTAGCTTTACTCTATATAGTAGTATTATCCTTACTATTACTAAGCTATATATTACTATTACCTTTAAACTCTTCCTATATAAGATTATACTCTACTATATTTATAGTAAGGTAATAATACTAAGTACCTATAACGTTAGTAACTAAATATATATAAGTAAAGAATAAGTAGAGATATATATAAGAGATCTTAATACTTATACTTTTAATAGTAATAAGTAGGCAGTTAGTAAAGGTACTACTAAAAAGCTATATATTAATAATAGGAGCTATACCTTAAGTAGTAAGGGTAATAGGAGGTATAATAGGTATAAAGGGTATAAAAGGTATAATACCTATAAAGCTATTAGCCTATATAGAAGGAGGGGCTATAGTATTACTATAAAGTTAATAAATAATATTATTACTAGTATTATAAAAAGTATAGGCAGCCTATAACTAGTTAGTAAGTAAGTAGTAATAAAGGGGGGATAAAGCAGTATATAGTAGTATAGTTTATATTATTAGTAGGAGTAATAACTAGTTAGGTAGTAGTACTATTAAGGGCCTAATACTATAAAAGTAGTAATAATAGTATCTAATAATAAGTAAGTAGAGAATAAATAATAAGGGTATAGTAAACTTATATTACTAAAGTAAGTATAGCTACTATTAGAATAATAAGTATAGTATATACCTAAACCTAAATAGAAGTAAGTAACTAATAAACTATAAAGAAGCAGTAAGTAAGTAGTATACTATTTAGATTATAATAGCACTTAACTATTACCTTATATATAAAATAATATATATAGGTAGTATAAAGGATAGTATATATAGTACTATAACTAATCTTTTTAATAGCTACTTTTTACTTATTTTATAAAGTAATAGGTTAGTAAATAAATAGTATAAAAGTAGTAAAAGACCTATAATATAGAAATTCTTTTTAAGTATAGGGGGGGTTAAGAGAGTCTTATCCCCCTAATTCTTTTTTCTACTATAAGTACTAAAAACTATCTATAATATATTAGTAACTAAGCAGCTTAAGAGATAGTATATACTACCTATAGTAATAATTAGAAGTATAAGGGGTATAAAAGTAAAGTATAGTAATATATTTAGTATAATATTAGTAAGTATATAGAGGTATAGTATATATAGTAAATATAAGGAATAAATAAGACTAAAAATAGGGTATAAGTATAAAGTATACTTTAATCTATTAATAATAATAATTAGTATAAATAACTATAATAAGGTAATAGTATAAAAAATAATAAAATAGAAATAAACTTAATATACTTTTTAAAATAGGCTAAAGAAAAAAAAAAGAAAAAAAAGAATTAAAAGAATTAAAGGTTAAAAGGATATTTAAAGGTTAACTAGCTAAAAAGGGAATAAGTAACTATAGTTAAATATACTAATTATAGGCTATAAATTACTAGCTAAGACCTACTATTAAAATAAAGGTAGGTATAATAATAATAGAGGGTAAGTATAATAATAATTAGTAAGGAAAGAGTAGCTTAAAGTAAAAAGAAATAAAAGGTAAGTAAATTACTACTAGGTTCTAGATTAAAGCTTAAAAAGAAAGGGGTATTATATTAGGGGATAGTATAGTAGGGGGGGTAGAAAGGGGTTATATAATAAAAACATAAGGGGTATAAAGTAAAGGTACACTCTATTAGAGTATTATAAGCAGTATAAGTAATAGGGGGAAGCAGCTTTTAGTATCGTTACTACCTAGGACCTAATAGGAAGGCATTAGTATGTTCGCTTCTCACTTTAGTCTCTATTACTACCTGACAGGGAAGGCTTTTATGTAGTAACGATATACGCATCGTGATGTGGCAAGGTGAAGCGGCTGGCTGCAATGAGGTCACGCGACCTCATCGACAGCTTGTCTACAAGAGCAGTATACATGTAAAGGCTAAACTAAGATTGCCTCCTTCGACCGTTTTCTAGCTGCTTCCAATTCTTGTGACTCTTCGTCGCTACCAGTGTCATATATCTCTTCGTCTACGTAAAATCTTTTAGAGATTAGCCTGCCCCTTAATCTTGACCCGTCCGCTAGCCTTTACTCCGTTCTGGGGCTTTAAGGAAAGAGGCATCGTGCGCATGGTAGCACGAAACTAGGTAGGTTGGAATCTTGAAGAGGTTGGGCCCGTCTAGATCTACAATTCTTCTCAGTCCAATCCTAACGCATATGTCATGGAGCACACAGCCAAAAGGTCACGGCTCAGACAATTTTTTAATCTGTGTGACAGACCTAGAAAGCGGCTGACCATACTAGTTCAGCCGCCTGATCCTGATGCTCTAGCGCCAATCCGGTATTCCTGTGTCTACTTGGTTGACCATCTGGCAAGAGGGTGTCCTAGTAGAGAAAAACACTACGGCCAAAGCCTCCAGGACAGCAGACAGCGGTCGTATGTGATACATATATAGATGGTGCGGGAATCAAGAGTGGCCGAGTCATACTACAATATTCCTTTGAATATCATGGCGAGTACGTGTTTTCCTTTGAGCTAACAATTCTTTTGGCGCTTGTGAAGGCCATGTCCTGTTCTTCCGGCCAAGATGAGCATTAATCAGATGTTGGCCAAGGCAAAATAAAGCCAGGGATACCAGTGTGTCTCATCATCCACCGGGTCCAGAATGTTTGGGAGATATTTTGTATGCCATTCTTCCTGGGCAGCCTCATCGAAACGATGTGTCGGGTATAGCTTCACCCATTTCGCCTTGCAATATTCCCAATACGCAGAAAGCCACCCCGACTGGCCCCAATCAATGATGGCTGCCACCTTCGGATTCCGTCTCAGCAACAACATGATGTTAGGCGCGACGAGGTCATTGTGTGTAAACACGATTAGCGCTTCGCCATCAATATCGATCCCACAAGCACCTTAGAACTATTAGACAGCGTCGGTACCCATGAACGGCCCTCTGAGACCTAGGCTGTCCAGTAGGAATACGTCGTTTACCGGTTGCTTGCCTAGGCTACCTAAAGAGCAAGGCCCCATATTAGAACTGCTTGCAAAGCAACTAGAGATAATACACTTACCAACAAATCGATCATGACTGTCTTGCTCCAAAGTTCGCAACGCCCGTAACATTTCTTTGAGTTCTCCGCAAATCATGCGCCTCTCGTCTTCATTAAGGTCACACCACCTTTCTTGCAAGGTCGCGCCCTCGATCAAGGACATGTAAATAAATAGCTGCTTATCATCCTCGACCAAGGCAAAGATCTCGGGCACAGGTACTGTACCTCGCAGTCGCTCGTGCACCATCACCTGGGTCTGAGCCTCGACGATTGTGACGCCAGAACCGTACTTGACAACTAATCCTAGCGATGGGAATTTGACGGCTGGTGGGCGATAGACTCTTGCAGCACGAAATCTATCCACCTCCCAGTTGCGGGCTCTGACCTCAGCTGGCGTAGGAAGCGTATGCGCGCGTTTCTCTTTGAAGAAGCTTGACTCGGGAAAGATTTTCATCTGGCCAGGGACAGAGGATCCATCGAAGCTGATGGTTGGAGTTGGTGTATCTGCGGTTGACATCGCGTGCAGGGGATGGGATAAGTTACCGTTTTTTGTCTTTTGTAGAGAACCCGAATTCCAATTGATGAATATAATCGCTCCAAACCCTATAAACGGTCTAGTGCAGTTCACCTAGTAAATATGTAATATTACAGTACGTAAAACCTAACACATAACACCTCTGACCTATGCCGTATCTTAATGTCTTGATACGGTATAGAATACTTAATAACACCTAAATATAACCTCACTTCAACCATAGCGCGAAAGGCACCGGCACGTTGGCGATAACAGGGTCGCTGCTGGGCCGTGATCTGACGTATCGGCGATGATGGCACTAGTGGATCTACCATCAAGGTTGTGACGGCTTCGCGACGGGGTGCTTGCAAGCCACACGATGACTCTGAACTCTGCCACCAAGGTCGTTGTTACCTTTACATACTTGCATCTTTCCAGAATGCTTGCAAAGTCAGTGTCCAGGATTGCTGAATACAACTCAAAGCGCGCGCCAGATCACCAATCCAAACTATCCGTCACCAATGGGCCAATCAATCCCTCAATGACTTTCTATTGCAAGCGCTTACTTGGTGGTTATGCACCTTGACGGCGACGCTTACTGACGCAAACAGGCCCACAAGTGGAACTTGATTCTAGGTTTCACTACATGTACCTATTGCTAAGTGTGATGAAAGCTCATGCACGGGCTATTAAGGAATTGGTCTGCTGATTGGCCTGGTAATTAGTCTGAACCAACAGAAAGCACGCGTCTTCTTTGTTAGCGACGCACTGAGGTTTTCTATTTTAGTGCACCCAAGTATACAAATAGGGTCGGGACCTCACACATTAATAGCTAGCCTAAACAAACTCACCTCAACAACAGCGCCGTCACAAGTATCCTTGGTAATATTTGAGAAGTCTGACTATTGATCGTTATGACTTCCAGTACTGGCGGCGTTCCGCCGCCTCCTCCACCTCCACCGGCTTTCATGAAGACTTCCACTACACCTTCAGCCCCTAAGCCGCCAGTTGTGGCCTTGGAAGGCCCTCCCGGGGCCTTTTTAGTCGAATTACTGGTCTACAATGGTGCGCCTTTCAAAGATCACTGGGCATATTTTGTACGCTCGCACGGAAATCGTAACATCGGCAATTCGATTCACGCGACCGGCGACGTAAGAAATGGCTTTATATTTGAAATCAAGCGTCTCCACAATTTCGATACGACCGGAGATCTTCCTACGAAGAGGATTCCGCTCCAATGGGTAGATGCACAGCATTTTGACGAGAAGGCAATGTTTAACAACGGAGTGGATAAAATTGATACCGTGCCTGTCTGTGGTTTTGAGGCCAGTGCACACAAAGCTAAGGCTCCTGAGAAGACTTTGAATGCGATCGAGGAAATGGTAAGAACTTTGCTTGATTTCAACCACTGCCCTTCATAATAGATAGCGTCTTGTGGCTGCTTTTGTCATAGACCACTGGAAGCTATTTATCCTATCCCTGTCACCATCACTAACAGGCTTCTAGACTAGCAAAGGCAAAAAGATCAGCCAAAAGAACTGCCAGACATGGCTTGTAGAGTCAGCCGACTGCCTTGTTCAAGACCGTATCTTCAACCCCGAGGTCGCTGCATACCTTCACGCAATTAAACAATAACGGTCTTTGTTGCAACTCAACTTTTCCGGTACAATCCATTGGTGACAGCCGCACAAAGAGGCAAAACAAGGTCCAAGCCGGTCGAGTCCCGCCTTGTCTGGACCCCTTTCCCCCGGCTTGCAGCAGAGAGATGGGGAAACATGAAGGATGGCAAAAAGGCGATGGCTACAGAGCATTTTGTAAAAAAACCTTGTTGCAGAGACGGAAACTCTAAGCATTCCTCAACCGAAGTGATCTCGATTACCTTGTATAAACAATATTATAGATCTGGTTTTAGCTATGAGGCTAGTGTTAAGTACTCCGACATGTCTTATTATTGGCTACTATAAGGTTGTTAGCGGAATCCAGGAAACTGCTAATAAAGGACAAACTTCGCTAACTGAAAACATAAGTTACTTCATTAATATTGCTTCTAATCTAGAGCTAAAGATAATAAGTGTTTAACTCTCAGTCTATAGAAGCTAACACTTAATATAGTTACGCTCTTCATTTTACATATTCGTCCACTTCATCAATAATCAATCCGGTCCTTCTCAAAAGTGTCAGGGACCAGAGGCAGGAGGACCAGTAGGTGTTACGACCTAATAAGTTACAGGCAATGCCAGCCCTACCAGGCCCTAGAAGCGTAGGCGGCATAACATCTTATAAACTAACAGAAGGATAACTCCCTATAGAATAAAAGAACTATAGTATAAGTTATATAATAATAAGACTACTAAGTACTAATAAGATTTTAGTATAAGCGCTTAAAGGATTAATATATAAGCGTTTAGTCCTATAAGCTATAAGCGCTTAGGACTTATAGGAGAAGACGCTTAACTAGGATAATAAGACTTATATATAGACTAAACTAAATCTAGGACTTAGGATAAAACTCCTATAGTTCTTTAGTAATTAACTTATAATATATTCTCTAAATACCTTTTAGTATCTAACTTATATTTTATTAATAAAACGCTATATAAGCTACCCTTATAACCTTTAACTATTTAACTAATTACTAAATAACTAATAGACTAATAAGCTAATAATACTGTTACCTAAGTATTAACCCTAGCTATACTTTTAGTAAAAACCCTACTATTAGATATCTAGCTATAACACTTTAATTACTTCTATTAAGTAAGTTAACCTTAATACTTACTTAATAGTAAAATATAATAATATTTACTACTAATACCTTTTTAATATCCTTAAAGGGTAAGACCCCTATATTAACTAATAGCTAGAGCTTAGCTTAAAAACTTACCTTAGCTAAAGACGTTAATATAATAGGTTATACCTTACCTAATATTAAACTAAATAAGGAAGGTAATATAACCTTAACTATAGGAGCCTATTAAAAGCTCTATAATACTATAACTAAGCTAGAAGAAAATAAGGGGTATTTAGCTACTATATAATAGAAAAATAATAATAATATAGCCTAAATATAAGCTATTATTAATAACACTCTTACTAAGCTTAAAGTAAAGAATAATAAAGCTATTAAGCTAAGATATAAAGTTAAAACCCTCTAAAGAGCAGCTAATATTATCTTAACTTTAGTAGAAGGGTAAGATAAGCTTAAACTTAACTCCCTTAGTACCTATAACAGTACTAATAGATACCTAAAAGGATTTCTAATCTAAATATATACCTATTAAACCTTTTATACTACTAACTTCTATAATAAAACTAAGAGGGTTATCTATACTAAGACCTTTCTATAAGAAAAAGCACTTTTTTAATTTAAACCCTTTTAGAAAGAGTTCTTAAGAAATAATAGTAACTTAAAATTATACTTTTATAAGACCTAAGGAATTTTTAAAACTATAGTAGGATTTAAATACGCCTTAAAATTACTATTTTAAAAACCTAATAAGAAATAATAAGCTAAAAAAGATATTACTAGTTTATAATAAACTAAGGCAGCCTCTTACTATACTACTAAGTTTAAAAGGCTTACTACTAAACTTAATATAACTAATAACTCTTTAATCTTTATATTCTACTTTAGACTTAAAGAAGATATTAAGGATAAGCTTACTAAAACTATAAATATCCTAAAGGATTTTCTTTTATATATTAAGCTTATAATTAAGATTAATACTTACCTATATAAATAATATAAAGAAAGAGGGGAAATATAAAGGCCTAACGCTAATATAAGCTAAAAATATACCTAAGGACTAAAGCTACCCTAATAGTAAAATAAGAGGTAAAGCTAATATTAAAAACCCTAAAACTACTAACTAAGTATATTATAGGGACACTATACTAAACCTATAGATATTAGTATAGCCTAAAAGTAAGGTAGACTACCTTAAGATAAAAAAGATATTAAATACTATAACTATAAAAAGATAAGACACTTTATATAAGAATATAAGCAGCCTAAACGGTTATAAAATAAAACGCTCTCTAAATATATTAAATAAGCTAATATAGCCTAAAAAGAAGTCCCTTACCTATAACTTTTATAAACTGCCTACTATAATAATAACTACCTTACCTATTAGGATAGGAAGAAATAAGTAGGATAGTACTTAAAAGAACCTAAAAAAAAGACTATATCTATTATAAAGAAGTAATAGGGATAATAAAAGTAAGACTTTAAGAAATAGAACTAATAACTAATTTAAAAGCTTATCTAAGTATATAATACTATATAAGAACAGATTAAGTAACTATACACTAAAGATACCTTAAATATTATTAAATAATAACTAAAAAAAAGAATCTAAGCCTAAAGTAATTACTAAAAGTAACTATAGCTAAAATAAGACCTATAGGATACTATTTTTAAAGCTACTAAGTTAGAGACTTAACTAACTAAAGTTATTACTATAAGATAATAATAACTATAGGAATAAATATATAATAAACTCTAAAACTATACCTATAAAGAAAATATTACTACTAATAACTAAGCCTATTATTAGATTCCTATTAAGGAACTTACTTAAATAAGGACCTAAACTAATAAGGTAATTAATAGAGTATTAAATAAATATAATAAATAGATACTTTATAATCTATATTAAACTATAAAGGTACTATACCTAAAGATAAAATAATTTTAATAATAAATTAATAATAAGAGAACTAATAGGGGGAATATAGAACGCTTAGTATAAGCCTACTCTTAACTATACTAAACCCTATAGAATTATAGGTATAAAGAATAAAAACTAATAACCTTAGAAAAAGCACTACTCCTTACTAGAGATATTTATTTAGAGGAAGATAACACTTAGCTAAATGTATACTATTAGATTCCTATTAATAACTAAGACGTTAATACTACTATATTTAAAAATAACTAAATTACTTAAATAATTATAGTTATAAAGAAATAAGTAAGAAAGGATAAAACTACCTTTATAAAACTATAACTCTAGATTAAAGAATCTATACCTTAAGATACTATTAAGGTATAGGGATTAAACTCTAAATCTTTATCTATACTGTTACTAAATAAGTTTATATAACTAAGTAAGATAGAATAAAGAGCTACTAAATAACTTATTAAGATTAGCTAGCTAAGAACTAAAACTATAAAAGAAGATAAATAGATTAAATAATAGAGATATATAATCCTATTATTCTTATTACCTCTAGAAAGTATACTAAGATATAACTTAAATAAACCTCTTATAAAATAAACCTATATTAATTTTATAAATAACCCTTTAGTAAAGAAGGAAGCTAAAAACTAATACGCCTTCTATAAAGTCTTAAAGGATACTAATAAATAAGAACTTACCTTTTATAGTATATAAGATATAGATATTAAAGGATAACCTATTATAACCTATAAAGAGGAACCTATATTTAGAGACTATAAGTATCTTAAACCTAGCTACCTACTATACTCCTAAGTATTCTAAATAGACTATATTTATAATAAATATATAAGGTATAGAGAATAAAAAGAAGTATACGCCTTCTATCCCTAAAGAAATAATACTAAACCTATTCTAAAGTACTACTATAGTAAGGACCTTTATACCTAAAAGGTTAAGTAATACTAATAATATACACTTTATATAGTACCTAGCCTAATATACCTAATACTATATATCTATAGCTAAACTAAAAACTAATATAACTATATATATAATAAATATAAATATTACTATATAGATAAAGCTAGAATATAAAGAAAATAAAATAAAAAGGCTAGACCTTCTTAAGAAAAGCTAAAAAATAACTAATACTAACTATAAAAGGGATATAAAAGGTAAAGTAGGATAAAAAGTCCCTATACTTAGTAATAAAGAGTAATAATAAAGTATACTTAATACTTATAGTCTAACTTAATAGATAGCCTACTAAAGTTATAATTAATAGTAAAGCTTAAGTAAACCTAATTTTACTATAACTAGTAAATTAGTAAAGAATTAAATAGAAAGATAAAGACGTTATATATAACCTATAGACTATTAAAGGAGAAGTAGTTATATATAGTAGAGGAACTATTAATAAAAAGATATAACCCCTTATAATAGAAATCTAAAATTATTATAAATAACTAGTCTTTAATATAACGGCTATAAGGTAATATAATATTATCCTTAGGATGCCCTAGTTAGTAAAGAATAACCTAAATATTAACTAGAGAATAGGCTAACTCTAGTAGAGAGATTTAGCTATAAGGTAGCGTTATATACTATAACCCCTAAGTAAATCTAAGTAACTAAAGAAGTATATTATATATATTAAAAGGATTAAGCCTATAAAAGACTAGTAACTTACATCTATAGTAAATATTAAAAAAATAATATAATAATAAAGGATAAAGGATTTAGAGGAAGACTATCTTAATATAGTACCTTTAGAATACTATAAATATATAAAACTATTTACTAAAGATCTAGAAATAGGATTACCTAAGTATAGTTTATAGGACTATAAGATATAACTACTTAAAGGAAAAACACTAAAGCTAGAACCTATCTATATACTTAACCTAATAGAAAGAGAAACACTTAATAAATAGCTAGATAAAAGCCTAGTAAGAGGCTATATTAAACTATTAGAATTACTAATAGGATACCTAATCCTATTTATTCCTAAGAAGAATAAAGAACTATAACTATATATTAACTACTAAAAACTTAATAATATTACTAAAAAAAATAGCTACCTACTACTACTTATAACTAAGCTATAGAACCTCCTATATAGGGTAGAATAATTTATAGCACTTAACCTTAAGGGTGCCTATAACCTAATTTATATTAAAGAAAGAGATAAATAGAAAATAGTATTTAAAATATAATAAGGCTTATTTAAAACACTTATTATACCTTTTAGACTTACTAATATACCTATAATATTCTAGATAATAATTAACTATATCTTATAAGAAAAACTAGACGTCTTTATTATCTACTACCTTAATAATATCTTTATATTCTTTAAGAACCTTATAGAATATAAAGAGTATATATATTAGGTACTTAATAAACTTTAAAAAGTAAAACTCCTAGTTAAGCTAAAAAAAAGTAAATTTTATACTTAAAAGGTAGACTACCTTAGATATACTATTACCCCTAGTAAGATATAAATATAAGATAAAAAGATAGCAGCCGTTAAGGAATAGCCTATCCTAATAAATATAAAGGATATATAATCCTTCTTAAGATTTATTAATTTCTACTATAAATTTATTAAGAATTTTAGTAATATTATATAACTAATATAGAAACTTATACAAAAAGATACCTAATTTAAATAGATAGAATAATACTAATAATTATTTAATAAACTTAAAGGACTTATTATAACTAAGCTAGTTCTTATAATACCTAACCTAAATAAATAATTTAAAGTTAAAGTAGATATTTTAGACTTTACTATAGGTAGATAACTAAGATAATAAGATAAATAAAGAAAACTACACCCCTATATATTCTTTTCTAAAGTATTAGCTAGACTAGAATTAAATTATTAAATCTATAATAAGGAACTTATAGTAATAATTTATACCTTTTAAAAATAGAGATACTACCTATTAGGAACTAAATATTAAGTTATTATCTACTTAGATTATAAGAACCTAGCCTACTTTATAATATCTAAGGGGGCTTATGGCCATTTACCGCGCGATTGTACGACTTCAGCCGAAAACAACTTCCACTTCGACCAGCCAGCCAATTTGCCAGCGAACAGCACCTCCGTTGCACGACTTCAACAGTCAATGGGCACGTGACTTTCAAGTTCCGAAACAAGGTTTGATATTGCACTTTTGGGGCCTTTTGACTTCCCCCTCCCCGAACGCCTAACCAGACTAGATAAATCACTCCGCCCAGAAGAAACGCCGCCAATTCGAGCCCTTTTCCGTCATCCGCCGACCCAGCCGCCATCCAGAACGCCGTCCTCCGAGTCACAGGACCCCCGCGCCGTCCCGATCCGACGGATCCGACGTCCCAGCACTGCCGCCGTCAGCGAATGCCCCGAGCATGTCACATCACAGCCAAACTCACCTATCACCAAGGGCCGCGCGAGGATTTCGCCAGTCCCCTTTTCAACTGGTCATAGGCCT
>MU842976.1:52765-90113 GCA_030867305.1 Colletotrichum zoysiae | reverse complement strand
GGGGGGGGGGGGGGGGGGCGATGATGACACATGCAATTCCCGATTCTGCCGGGAGCGAGAGAGAGAGAGAGAGACCATGCAAGGCAAGCCGTGAGCAAAAAGGAGACCGTACGCCGCCGCGACCTGAGGAGGGGGACGGGGGGTGGGCAAAACGGCGCGCTCTCATGCTTCGATGACGGACGTCCTTTGCCTTTTTTTTTTTTTTTTTAAAAAAATGAAATGTTCGCTCGGCTTTCGAGCGGCTACTTTTTCTTCCCTTTCTCTCTCTCTCTCTCTCTCTCCCTCTCTCTTTGAGGGAAACTTTGCTTCTTGTGGTCTGGTATATTGTCTCAGGAAGATGCGCAGGCAGGAAAGCTAATAGCCAGGAAGACGAAAAAAGGGCAAGAAGAGAAACAAGGTTGAGGGGGGGCGACTCTCCCACGCTCGTTTCGATTTGGATGCCCCTCTCTGCACTGCACTGCACTGCACTGCCCTTTACCCATCGCGGCGACGGCGGGCGAGGCAAAGACGATGCAAAGACGAGAAGGGGGGACGCGTGATCTTGCACTCCCCCCCCCCCCCCCCCCCCACCACGCAAGAAAAACGTACGCACACCCACGTTTACCACGCACGCCAGGCTGCGAGAGCGGCTTGGTGAAGTCTTGGGTGGTGTGCTTGCGCTGGTGCTATGCCGCATGGTTCGGGTGTGTGTGATGCGGAGTGGTGGGTGTGGTTCGGTTCGGTTTGCGTTTGGCTGGGCGAGTTGCTTTGGGTCCGGGGGGGCGCGAGCGATGGTTAGCCGGGTGTGGCTGCTGCATCCCTCCCCCCATGCGTATGTGTGTCCAGATCGATGACAGAGGCATATCTTCCCCCATTCTTGGCGGATCATGCCGTTGGTTTGGACGTCCGGTCATGGCTCTTTTTTTGGGAGAGGTGGAGAGAGAGAGAGAGAGAGGGTGGGAGAGCGACGGAGAGATCGGACGGACCGGGTTGGAGAGGGTGACTAACTAAGCCTGTGTGCTTCGTATCCGTCACGAGTTTGTAAGTGAAGCCGCATTGTGTCTCATCACCGACTCGACTCGACTCATACTGGGAGAAGAGCATAGACGAGGCGGTAAGATGGCTCTGACGGGCCAGGTACCGGCTCTGCAGACCACGTATGTACATACACACATGCATGGACACAACTATATATGTATGTACATGCATATAGATATATATATATATTCTGGGTTGATGGGTGGATGTACGTGCTCATGGGTATTAAAAAAAGGCCGCCAGACGCAACTCCCTGTCAGCGCTCGAATGTGTGTTTATGCCCGTGTATTCCAAACCCAAAATTGCACGCAGGGCTTCCCGCTGCACGATTCGTTTCCCGCGTTGCCGCTCGAGTTCTCGAGAGTCTCTCGTGGACAACAGAGAGGGGTCGTGAGCCCCATGAAGACGGAACCCCCTCCAGGGAAGAGGAATGGTTGTTTCAACCATGGCATTCTCCCCCTCCCAAATCACTTGCTCGGGCCAGCCCGCGGTTCCCTACCCTCTTCTTTGTCACCCACCCACCCACCGCCGCCGCCGCCGGCACGTTGCCGCAGCCGGCCGCCCGCCCAGAACTCCCACACACACACACACATCCCGCTGCGGCTGCCGGCTGCCGGGATCGGTCCTCTTCATCCGAGGGGGGGCAGGCAGGCCGGCCGTCTGCAAGTGAAGCGTGCAGTCCGTCACGGAGCCGCGCCTCCCAAAGGAGTGTTTCCTGCACGTTTTTGTTTTTATGCTGCGACGGTATCGTTGCCAAGTCACCCAGCCGGAGTCACCCAGCCACGGGATATAGTTACACGCATAAGCTTGGCCGTGACTGTGAGGAACCATGACTGCGCTGCGGCCGTGGACCGACTGCGGGCCTGCGACGGGACCTTTCTGGGCTGGCGTGATGTCACACGGGTACGAGTCGTGCTATGTACTGCGGCTACGCGATAAAAGTTTTTTTTTTCCAGATTTTTTGAAGGTTTTTTCTTTGTTTTTGTTTTTTTATCTCCTTTTAGACGGCAAACGAAGCCCTCGTTAATATTTGTCATGTGGAAAGCCTATGATGCTGCTGCGGCGCGTCTGCGCGTCTGCGGGTTCGGGAACGGCCGCGGCCTTCCCCATTCACCCCCCCTTTTTTGTTTCTCCCCTGGTGAATTTCTTCGGACGGAAATATCTGGCGCTGCGCGCCGGGGCGTCGTCGGGTCGAAGGGAAGGGGAAGGGGGGTTGGTGTCTGTTTTGTGCTTTGACGGACTCAATGTCTTTCTCTTTTTTCCTCGTTTCCCTGTGGCGACGGCCCGAAGCGTCGGCCGGGAAAGGGGGAAAGGGCACCTTAGCTCGTAGGCCCCCCGAGAGGCTCTTTTCTTTCTTTTTATGTCTCCCTTGGACGGGGGAGACAAAGCGCCGGGGCAAACGGAGAACTCGGAGTGTCAGTGTGTGCATGTGCATACCTGGCAACCTCACCAGGAACCGCCCGCCTTGCAAAACTGTACCTCGGTGTATGTGTGGCCCCCGTCTTGGCCATCTTGTTATTTTTGTTTTTTGTCTTCCCCTCCGGGGCCGGCTGGTGATCAAGGGTCCAGGACCCACGGATCTCTTTTCTGAGTATTTCTTTTCTTTTTCTTTTTCATCTTTTTTTAGAACACGGGGGGGCGAGCGGGCGACAAAAAGTGCCTTATGCTTGTGTGTAATTGGGGCCGGGGGGCGGCTGACGATTTCGGGCCTCTTGGGTCCCCCGGTGATGGACGGGAGATGTGGTGGAATGCCGAGGCGAGGTTTATGACGGCTTTCCTGCGGCAAGGGAGCTTGGGTTTATGGTCGGCCGGCGATGCTTACAGTAGTGAGAATAGGCCCGGGGGATATAACGCCGTCACTCCTTGTGTCAGTCGTAAGCCGGTTGATCGCGCCAGCACCGGGCGGAGGTCGAGGGGTTCCCTTCCCCCAGCTCGGCTTGCCATTCACCTCGTTTGTTCCACGACTCCGATTCACCACGATCGTCCTGATGTGGCCCCAGAGTATATGAATGCAGTACCGCAGAAACGGGGTCGCACATGTATCATGGCGCCTGTTGGGATGTGTTCTCGTACGAGCCGCGTGCCCCTTGGTTGTGGTTGCAGCGATGACGCCAACGGGTAGGAGTCAAGTTCGTACACAAGCCAGCCCAGGACTTCACGTAGGCGAAGCTCCCTTCCGAGTGTGCAGAGGATAAGAGGCCTGGGTATTCGTGACCTTTTAGCTGCTATATGCAGAATGACAAAGTTGCCCGCTCTTGAGACGGGGGGCTATGCGAGAGCGGATAACGGCAGAATAAGGCAACGCCCTACCAAGTAAAGCTTTCCATCTGATAAGTCTGGGATGTGGTCTATCATAAGATAATCAAGAGATGGCGCTGAAGCCATCCAGCGACCATTCCCGAGCATATAAAGTTGTCAAAGGCCGCTCCCAAACCTATGAGGATGGTGGTTGCCTGGGGGTGAGTGTGTCCTTCCAGCACGCAGTTCACATGGCTTCTAAGAAGGAAAAAGAAAGACGGACGGGAGACAAGGTGACGGGAAAAAAATGTGTCGGGGGGTTTTTTTTGTTTTGCGGTCTTATTCTAGCAGCGAGTAACAGCCGGGCCTCTACAACTCGAGACCGACTTGCCACGCTTAAACTACTACGCTTAAGCTAAACAGCCCCCCCGGGGCAAAGCAGACGAGAAAGCCTCGGGACGTGGTCGCTTTCCCTAATGCTTCGACAACTTGACACGCTCACCCTCATTCGACGGAACTGTGGCTGTCTGTATTTGACTCTTTACCGCTGCCTGCGTGTCGATAAGGGTCACACTATCGTGGACGCGGAGAGCCACGGGCCGGGCGCGAGAGAGGGGGGGTTTCGAACCGCATCCATCAGCGACGAAGTTGAAAAAGACTTTACACGAGAGTGATGGGGACCGGGGGAGGGGGGGAGTTCTATGGAGGAATAGAGTTTCCTTCGAGAGCGTGATATACACCCCCGGAAGCCACGCGTTTCCAAAAACCGAACAGCCAGCCATTAGCAATGGTCTTTGCGTGCCGAGTAAGGTTGGCCTTTTTTTTTTTTTTTTGCCTGCCGCTCATACCCAGGAAGGGTTACGACCGCCGACCGCCGGGTCCCGGCGATGATTGAGGACCGTGTCTGGCCCGCGGACGGCGCGGCAGGCCTTTTTTTCTTTTTGTCGTTCAAAGAACTTGTGTTCGAAGGACTACCCTACCGGTCAGGTCTTTCTTTCGTCGAGCAAAAAAAGCCCCCGTCTCCCAAACGCTGTAGATGCTTCTCCGCTCTAACCCCCCGGCCGTTGAGACTGGATTGTTGAAGGGGTTGAAGCAGAGGACATGCGCCTCGGAACCTCTCTCTTTTTTTTGATTTATTTATTTGGTTTCCCTTGCTGTTCGAATCACGTCTTGCAAAAACCTGGGTGTTTCCTTGAACCGACGGTGGTCGTGAAAACAAAAGGGCAGCCAGCCAGCCCACACGAAACCGTGCATCTTCGGGAAAAAGGGGGGAAACCGAGACGCGGCGACGTACGAATGCCCCCTCCAAGTAATCCCGCCCGAACGAAACTTGTATAAAAAACCTTTGCAAGCCAACCGTTGCCAACAAAGATCCCACTCCGTCAAGCCCCCCCCCGGTGATCCGGCCGCTGCGCTCCATCTGCCAGTTGACTTCTTCCCGAGGGCCGACTCGTCTACGCGAAAAGGACAAGTCCCTCGTACGCGCAGACCACAGACACCACCCCCAGAAGGTGCCGGCATTGCGCCATGAGCAAGCCGCTTCGTGAGCCGCCCCCCCTCCCCCCCATCGTCGTCAGGAACCCAATCCAGG
Source organism: Colletotrichum zoysiae (assembly GCA_030867305.1). Lineage (NCBI taxonomy): Eukaryota > Fungi > Ascomycota > Sordariomycetes > Glomerellales > Glomerellaceae > Colletotrichum > Colletotrichum zoysiae. The sequence goes on along the minus strand of MU842976.1, from coordinate 85,267 downwards.
CGAGCCTCGATGGCCGCCGACGAGCCACACCCAGCCCCCCACGCTGAAAGGGTTCGGATACCAGACCCCCCCCCCCCCTTTGGCCACAGTAGAGGAGGAGAAGGCGGAGGGGGAGGGAGGCTCGGCCAGAACACGTTTCCTCCATCTGCCCACGTTCGTAGTTGGAACCCCCCGCCGCGGGAATCGATGGAAACCGGTCCCCCCTCTTATAGGCTGATATACCGAGGGGGACGTGGCCGCCGCGGTGCAGTTCACGCGAGGACAACCCGTCCCGTACCGCCTGTGGTCTAAGGCACTTCGGACGGACGAGCGAGCGCGTGGGTTGGTCCCGGAAACATGTGCTTCGGTGCCGTACAATCTCGAAGAAGAAAAGAAGAAAACCAATCAATAGAAACCTCACACCACCTTTCGACACAAAAAGCCCACACCGCTCACCCATTCACCCATCTCGTAAGGAACGGGAGGGGAAGATAGTAGGCAATCACTTTTGAGCCTCCTTCATGGAATCGTCCTAGTCCTACATGCACATCAGCCCCCCCCCCCCCCACACCAACGACCTCGGACTCTCGATCTAAGCCCCTTTTACTCTTTCGAAGGGGAGAGCTCCGAGGGCAGCAAAGATATTAACACCAACGAGCGATCCGGTTTTGACCGCCGTCTCTTCCGGTTTGAACCTTGAACCGACTAGAAACAAGCCCACCACCACCACCCCACCCCAAAACGCCGGGCCAACGAAAAAAAGAAAATGTAAACATAAAGACAAGACAGACCCCTTGCCCCCGTGTCCTCCCCCGAGGGTAAAAAGAACCTCGTCATGCAAAGTTGATGCGTATGCGCCGGAGCGTCACCGCCCTCCCGGCATCACCGCGTTCCAATGAAACTCGGGCCTGACGACCAACCCGGGCTTCCTCTTGCCCTTGCCCCGAGGAGAGCCGGACGGCATCACCTTGCCCTGGGCGCCAACGTCCGAGAGGACCTTCTTGTGAGACGGCTCGCCCCTGGACGCGCCGCCTCGCCCCTGGGCAGCCTCCGCCTTGGCCGCCTTGGACGGGGTCGGCAGCCCCTCGGGCTGCTTGGCGCCGAACGCCTCGTAGAACGCGGGCCCCACCTCGGCCCCGTGCCCGCACTCCCGGATGTTGCCGCCGCAGAAGTTGCAGCCGCGGGCCGTCAGGGACGACTCGGTGCGGCCGTCGGGGGTGCCCCGCGCGCCGCCGTGCGCCCGGACCAGCTCGTCGCTCTACGAGTGCCGGCCCTGGGGCACGACCGACTTGTCGATGCGCAGCCGGCCCCGCGCCATCGTGTCCTTCTCGTCGCCGAAGCGCGCCTCGAACGCCCGCTGCTCGGCCTGGTGGCTCTCGAGCGACGCGCGGCACGACGGCGGCAGCAACGCCTTGAGGTCGTCGCCGATGGCCATGATGCCGTTGAAGGGCTTCAGGAAGTCGGAGACCTCGGCCGGCCGGCGACCGGCGGCCTGGGCCCGCACGCGCGGCGTCTCGTAGACGACGTCGACGACGTTGAAGTTGCGCGCCATCGCCGACGACACCGTCGGGAAGGCGCTGTTGGGCTCGCTGGCGGTGCCCGGGGGGACGATCTCCACCCGCGCGCGCGTCGGTTGCGTGTTGACCGGCATCTGCATCAGGTTGGTGTGGATGTCGTACGCGCCGTTGCGCAGCGTTGCCATGCGGATGGCGTTGACGCGGCTGTTGAACTCGCTGGGCTCGTGTTAGTCTGCGATGCCGCGCCTTGGGTGGACGGGGGAGAAGGAGGGAGGAGGTAGGTTCCTTACCTGGCCGCGCGGGCGTGCTCCAGCTGCCAGTTGGTGTCGTTCACGTTGACCCGCTTCTTCTTGACCTCGGCGAGGCCGGCAAGGGGGTCCGAGGCGGCCGGCGTCTGGTTGGTATGGTAGACGGCACTGGCGCCGAACCAGGCGACGTACTGGTTCGAGTTGTAGGGCTGGTTGGGGTCGAAGACGTCAGAGGGGTCGGCGATGGCGCCCTCGACGACGCCGGCGGCGCGCATGTCGGCGACGCGGTAGTCGTCGATGATGTTGCGGCCGCCGACGATGATGCGGGCGCCGAACTCGACGAAGACGGAGCGGGCCGTGACGATTCCTATGGCACGGCCCTTGTACGAGTGGGGGATGATGTTGCGCTCGATCATGTCCATCTTCTCGTCGTCGCTCACGATGATCTTGTAAAGCTTCGGGTGCTTGTTGAAAAAGAGGTAGCTGTCGCGGAAGCCGACGCAGCGGGCGGGCTCGGTCGACAGCATGTACTGGCGATCGCCGCGGTCCTTGACGGTGAAGGTCCTGCAGCGGTACTGGCGGCCGCCCTGGAGGTTGCCGAGCTTGTCGACCTTGGTCTCGCCCTCGGGGTCCTCGGGCAGCACGCACTCGTCGTCGACGATGTCGACCTCGGTGCCCTCCTTGTCGATGACCTGCCTGAGCTTCGGGGGGGCCTGGCCGGGGGCGGGGCGACGACCGCCGCGGCCGCGCCATCCGCCACGCCCTCTCCGACGCGGGGTGTCTGCCTCGGAGGCGGGTACGGTGATCATGTTGTCCCAGCCGGGCGGCTTGTTCTTTGGAGGCCGTCCGAGTCGCTTCCTACGGATCACTGGCTCGGTGGGAGGGGTCGGTTCCTTGGCCGAGGGCTCAGAGTCCTCTGCGTCGTCGTTGGCGGGCTCCTCCTCGCCGTCTTCGTCGCCGGCTTCCTCTTCGCCCGACTCGTTTGCCTTCTCCTCCTCCTCCTCTTCTTCTTCTTCGTCATCGTCCTCTTCGGGCTGCGCCTCGTCCTCGTGCTCCTGTTCAGGCTCGGACTCGACAGCTTGAGCGACGGGTTCGTCGTCGTCAATGCCCTCGAAGGCTCTGGGAGTGCTCTCTATAGAAGTCAGACGCAGTTAGTAATGCGATGGTGCTACTGTTTTCGTGTCCGAAAGACGTTGCGAAACGACGTGTCTCATCGGAGGGATGGGCAGTTGTTGAAGGAGGGGCACGGGGGGGTTGACGTCGGGGTCGGAGAGGGATGCCCTGCAGTTGGAAGACCCAAGAGCATCTCGCGTCCAGAACAATACCAACATCAACCGATGCGCCCAGCCTTGCAGAAAGTCGTCGCAAGTAATCAATCGCTCAGGCTTCAATGTGCGACAAACAAGGGAACACGGGGGAGAAAGGTTTGTACGTACGGAGTGCGGCAGAGGCGCGCTTGGCGGCGGCCCTGCCTGAACGGGAACGGCGTCCAGACATTGCGGGTCGACGGAGGCCGGGAGAGCTTTCGATCAATGGCGGAGTTGCAATGCGGTTTTGTAGGTGCGGTGCGTCGGATGGCGAGGCTGAAGGCTGGTTGAGATGGAGTCGCGACGCGAAGGACAAGGCTCAGTCAGAGCAGCGCAGCTCAGCATGCGTGTCTTGTCCCTGGGGCGGGAAAAGATAGAAGTGGGTCATACGGAGTACCTTGCTTGGGTGCTTCTCTCTGATTGGGTGATTCATTAGTGTGGAAATTCATCGGCACTGGTCCTGTACGCACTGTGCACGCATCTCACCACGATGTTGATACAAAGGAATGCAACAAATACACCCAGTCAGTTTCACTACATGAAGTAGTGTTTGCTTGATGGAACGAAGAAGAAAGCATGGTATTTCTGTACTTCTGGCCTCTATCTCTGTGAGTTGTTTTCTTGGGGTGAGGCATGCCCAAGTAGCAGTCTGGGGGAATATTATGCAACGAGGCCGCCTCCCAGTCCATGTCTGTAATCCTCCCGAAAACCCATTACCCCCCAAATAAAATTCCCCAACCCTCACCAGGTGAGGGAGCGAGCAGGCAAATTCTGTCCATCCGTGATCGACCTCCTAAGCTCTGATCTTCCAAGAGCTGTGCGAGAATGTGCCGTTCCAGGCGACTAGAACCGATCCGAATAAAGACTGTGTTGTGTGTATGTAGCATCACCATTGCTGATCAGGCATTGTATCGCAGCTGGCTGCATTAGGCCGTTACGCCTTCATCGTCGTCGCCGCCCAGGATGTATGTACGTACTGCCGCTGGCGATGTCTCGTCGTCCAGGAATCACTCCTCGCTCTTGAAAACGATATCTTCATCCGCAGGCATGTGACGGCAGTGTGTACCTTGGCAGCCGTAACGACAACCAGCCACCTTCTAGTTGACCGGAAGGCCGTCGATTGCCTTCTGATCAGCACCCCACTCCTTCTCGATCAGCCTGTCGCGGGCTTGGTACAGGAACCGATAGGCCGTCTTGATGGTGCCATCGCTGACGCCGGCCACGGAGGCGATCTCCTTTGATGTTCTGACCTCCTTCATGAGATGGGACGCCATGTAGATGCAGGCGGCGGCGACGGACAGCGGCGAACGACCGGCCAGCTCTGAGACGCTCGACGTCTTGCGTGCAAGGGCCCGCGAGACGTTTTCAATTTTTTGCGCGTTGCGGAAGTTGAGGTTGGAGCAGAAGCGGGTGCAGAGGTCCTCGGCGCTGGTGGAAGCGCTGGCCTTGTAGCCGTCCAGGTTGGACAGAGAGCCTGCGCCGCGGGGGTTCTCCTCCTTGATCTTTTGCAGGAATGACTCGAGCTGCTTGAAGACCCTGCCGATTTCCTTCTTGGACACGTGGGTGACTTGGAAAATCTCGCGAAAGGTGCGGCCGACACCCGTCTGACGACAGGCGATGAAGATGCAGCCTGCGATGACGGCTTCCTGAGGCTTGCCCTTCATGAAGTTGTGGTCGTACGTGAGCTTGAAGATGTGCTTGGCGGCATCGGAGACGTTCTTGCCGAGGTTGATGCTATCGCAAAAGGCGCCGATCTCCTTGTAGGCCTGCATGAGAGACTTGCTGGCCTTGTCGTTCTGTGACTTATTTTGGAGACGAGCGAGCTGCTTCGAGTCTCTGCCTTCACCGAAGGCAATGGTCGTCTCTAACTGTGATCCGTTGAGCAACGGATTGACCGCGTCTCCCACGCGGGAGGGGTCATCGTTCCCTTGGTCATCATTGGCGAAGGTTCGCCATTCCGAGCGCGTGTCAATGATTTTCTCGCCGACGACGAGCCCGCAGGATCCGCACACCATATCCCCTGAGGAAAATTCTTCGACAAGATGGGGAGGGTACTCTTTACAATCGGGACAAACGACGACCAGATTCAGGTCGTCGCGGAAGGCATCTGTATTTTCGTCCATGGTCGCGTTTGGTCCCAGCATCTTAGGTTTGTAAGGTTGAGCAGTGTAGATGTTGTTTACCTTGTCGAAAACCTTGCAGCGGCGCTTCAGTTCCTTCCTTTTTCGGCGGAGTTGCTTGCGCTTGTCGACTACGGCCTTGTATGTTGTGGTGTCTTCTTTCCCGGGGTTGTTGGTCTGTGTCCAGAGGAGGTCGGTAGCAAGCTGGACAAAGAGCGGCGAATGCAGCTTGACGGTTGTCTGGAAGGCGCTCGAGGAGGTTTACCCTAACTAGGCAACGAAGAAAAGGTGAGCCATGACTTCCTGACCCACGGCAGGAAATATTGCCTCCCTCACCTATAAGAAGAGCCTTTTGGAGCGAAGGCTCGAAAGGCGACAAGGGGAAGAGGAGGGGAGAGGAGAAAAGGAGGAGAGGAGAGGAGAGGAGAGTAGGAGGAGGTGCAGCCCGCCGACCGAGATTCTACCAGTGAAGGCGTCCGAGAGTGGCGAACAAAAGACGAAAGAAGACCCGGGGTGCCAGGTCGCGGAGCAGTCGGCCTCGAAGAGAAGTAAGCTCGCGTGCGGCAGTCGCAATGATTTGCTCGAAAAAAGGCAATGGACGGGTTTTTTTTTCGAGGGTTCGTTGCGGCGGAAGCAGACGACTTCTTCGTGCGGGCGAGCGAGTGACGTGGAAAGAGGCGGGTTTGGTTGGTTGTAGGGGGGAAAGTGTCCAGGCTGAGTTTCACACCGAATGAGGACTCTTTAGTTGCTGTGGGGGGGACGGTCTACTACTAGGCAGGGGTGAAGGGTAGCGGAATGACTCAGCAGTCGGCCCCGAAGGTCGCACGAGTGGAGATGGGTAGGAACGGTGGGTACGGAGGGTACGTACCTTTGGGGCATCCATGAACAAGTGGGGCTTGTTGGTTCATCGAACCTTCCAACTGAGGAAGGCTCAAATACGCTGGCACCTACCTGGCTGACAAAAGCCATATACGATGTAGTACTGGCAATTGAAGGGGAGGGAAAGAGCCCATCTCTTTGTCACCCAAGTGGCTAATAACCCGAGGTACCTAGTGAATGTAATTGATTATATTACGTAAGATCCCAATCCACAGACAGCACCTCTGACTTCCAATACCACATGGCCTTGTTGACAAGAGGAGGAAGAGAGACACGGAGTCCAGCTCCCGCCGCCTTTTGTATACTGGCCACGGCACTGTCGTCTGAGTATGTGCAGTGTGACTCATGCGCGAAATTTTCAAACAACCTCGGTGGCAGGCAGAGTCAGTCGCCCGTTGCTGTTACCACCTTGACAGTAGGTTCGACAGTACCATCGTCGTCGGTGCGTCAGCCACACCAAGCGCAACATCAAACGTGGTTTCGAAGCTTGAAAGTCATATACCTATCGAACTTGAAGTCGTCGTGCAACGGAGGTGTTGTTCGCTGGTGAACTGGCAGGCCGACGGCAACCTCACCGCCGGCAGAAGCTTTGCGCACATAATAAACGAGGCCATAGGCTCTCTAGTACATATGTGATGCAAAACAGGCAAGGCAAATGGGTGACAGGTACTATAGATCCATGCAATTTTCTACCTGTGAATGTAATAGATATAAATAGGAGAAGGAACTATAAGCATACTGTAACTACAGGCTGTTACTCTAGGCTTCTTGGTATTTTGCATGTTTGGCTTGGTTGTGTCGTGGGTATCAATACAAAGGAAAATAAGCAAACAGGGTACATGAATTCCTCACAGAGGCACTCCCGCCAGCTCCGCGTTGCTTCATCATCATCATCGCATCATCCCGTCCTCCGTGCTCCGAGCCACCCGTCCTCAAGACAGGTGCACGGGGGCGTCCGAAGGCCTCGGGAGCCCCGGCGAGGCCATCTCCTCCATCTCGGACACGGCCGGCGGCGGCACGACCAGCCTGGTCAGCGGGATGCGGACGGCCGAGGGCGAGGGCGAGGGCGACGGCGACCTCGAGCGCGGGGACAGCGAGACGTCGACCTCGACGCCGGGGTGGGGCTCGGTGTAGGCGTGCCGCGTCGAGGAGCCCGACGAGGACGAGAACGACGAGGAGTAGGACAGCTCCGACGCGGACCGCGTGCGCGGCAACCACACCGACACGGGCCGGCCCCCGTGGCTGTACTCCCGCTGGAGCCGGTGCTGGAGCTGCTGCCGGTGCTGCTGGAACTGGTGCTGGTGCTGGTGTTGGTACTGCTCGTCCTGCTGCTGCAGCCTGGCGAGGCTCAGGTCGTCGTAGCTGCTCCCGATCGAGGGGTCGCGGCGGGCGAGGCTCTTGCGGATCATGACGCTGCGCTGCATCTCCTCCTCCTCGAGGCGCTCGAGGGCGCTGAGCTTGCGGCGGCGCGAGAACTCCTTGCGCGTGAGGTAGGGGTCCCGCCGGCACGCCTCGCGGAACTGGGCGTGCTTCTTGCGGTCGAAGAGGTAGAACAGCGCCGCCGACATGACGGCTGCCGCGGCGCAGAGGACGACGACGACGACGAGGGCGGTGGCGGTGGTGGTGCTGAGGGTCGACGGCGAGGACGTCGGCGCCGATGTAGGTGATGCAGATGATGATGTTATTGGTGATGATGGTGTCGGTGATGCTGCTGCTGCTGCTGCTGCTGCTCGTTGTGCTCCGTCGAGGTTGGCAGGTGCCATGTCTCGGCGATGGTATTTATGTTGGCGTGCGGGTGCGGCCTCGAGGGCGTTTTGTTTGTTGACAGCGGGACTAGCACGACAGTCCCTAGCTCCGCGCCCCTCGTGAACCCCCTCGTCTCGTTCGGGGGTCGAAGCTGAAAAGTTGGAGAGCTGGTGCCCTCGATAGTTTACGTGGCGCCGGCCTCCGGTGGTGATGCCAGCGGGAGGGTAAAAGACGGGTTGGTTGGTATGCGTAGTATGGGGAGAGGGGGTGCGTGCGGAATTCCAACAAATGGTCCGGACCAACGACTGCACCCAAGCAAGCAAGCGTGGGGCGTTATAACGTTTGTACCAAGTATGCAGGAGGTTTCCTTGCTCCTTTGTTTGCTGCTCGAGCTCTGGAGGGGGTTCAAACACGGACGTAAAAGGGACTAGTGTTTCTGCGCTTCGAGACACCGTGTGTAGATAGATGGGGATTCCGGGGCAAAGATGAGAGGACGGGAGAGGGACCAGAGATGCCGCTTATTACATGCCCCCGGACCCCGCTCGAGGCAGCAGCAGCAGTAGCAGCATCTCGAGGTGCAGAAGCTCCCAATGCAGCCGTGTCTTTAATTAGTCCCTGCGAGGCAGATCGGGTGAGGCACTCTCTCGCTGCAGGCAGGGCAGGGCAGGGTAGGGTAGGATATACTGGGGCTTGGAGGGTAGGACTGCATCCCTCGAACCTTGGGGCCCAAGAAACATGGTTCTGGGGGAGTGTGCATATCGCAAGACGGGCGAGGAAACATAAACAGAAACAAACAAAAGGCTACATCACATGTAGGTTTCCGTAAGGCGGCCGCTTAGTGCATCGTACATATGGGCCCATTTGTCGTTCGTTGCACATGGTCGTCGTTCGGAGCCGTCTATTGTTGGCTCTCTCTCTAGTGTATGGAGTGTACATACGATACATCTTACCTATCTCTCTCCCTCTACCTGTGCGTCCCGGGGCCCAGGGAACTACTTCCCGTCCTCCCAACCCGGCCGTGGGGGAGCCAATGATTGTCCGGGAGAGACCGACTTCAGCATGTTTGTCCTCGTAGTGTGGTCTCTAGTGTAATCCAGCGATGCCTCCCCCCTCTGGAACAGCCCATGCAGGTATTTGCCTCAGCTGGCGTTGATCCCAGCGCTCTAGCCGCTACACTATGACTAGACTAGCTGCTCATCGACTGTTCATCGACTCCGCACCGCTTCGTTCGAGCCAAGGGACCCCCAAATAGACGCGGTGCGACCCCCGATGGACGTGTTGGTGAGATCCGCCGTGGCCCCCCCGGGCACCCGTGAGCTGCAGATGGAGGGGGAGGGGGTCGCGTCGGCGGGCGATGACGAGCCAGCGAGCCACACTTCCATGGATGGATAATGTTTGGATTGGTCTCCGTACCAAGGGAAGGGAACAAAGAAAGCAAAAAAACCTATAAAAAAAAACCACCACCGTCGACAGCTCGCCATTGCTTAGCCCCGGCCGTCCTAACGCCGCCCCCCGAGCAGTCCGGATCTCTCTCCCCTGCGTTGCAGCAAACCGTCATTTTGTTTCGTAAAGAACGCCTATCGGACTTGAACAAAGACGACAAGTCGATAGAGGCGTGGCAGCGACCCTGCAGGCACATATGGCGTTGGTCCCGAATCCCGTTGGGAAAACCCCCCCGTGATAACGGGCTGCTGTGACCTGGATTGATGAAAGAAGAAACACGAGGGCAAAACGGGGGGGGGGGGGATTTTTTCAGCTCGAAACCGCCACATGTCTCATGGCCCTCCTCCCTCCCCTGATTGTTTTGTTTGCTTCTTTTCGCACATTTTCTCTGATGCGCCTGGGAGAAGCCCGCCCGCCCCCGTTCCGCCCGCCCCGGCCGAACAGACCACGTGCGATGTAGATATGGGTAGATAGGGTTTTCCCCCCTTTGTCCTTCCAGCTTTCCAGCAAAAAGATTCGGACGGGGGAGGGGGGAGATAAACCTAATACCATCTTGTCTTTCTCTGGCCTGAGAGCGCGCACTTCTCTCGTTTCTCCAGGGCGTCGTTTCAGAGCCCCTGCAGGTCCTCTTCCCCCCCCGCCCGAAGAACGGTTCTCAGGTATTGAAACATGGCCCTTGTTAGTAGTCTGAAACATGGCAGCAGTGACTCTGCACCCGCCCGCACTGGGCACCGTTCGAATGCGCTGCGCGCCGGCAGATCTCGGATGGCATCTCGGATCTTCGAGCGGGAGGACGATAAGGGACGAGGAAAGGGTGGCCCTCCCCGCCGCCGCCGTCTGGAGGGGACACGACAGGACGGAGAGGTTGACGGACGGGGGAAGCCTGCCTGTTTGCTGACATGCGCAGCCATCCTCGGAAGCTGTACGAAGTTTGTGGCCGCTGCGACGGTACACACCCCAACAGTGTGCCGCCTCGCAGACGAAGAGGATGGATGGATGGATGGATGGATGGATGGGTCGTGGGTGATGATTGAAGACGGCATGCGGCACGGCGTTCGCGGTTCTAATTTAGGGTAACGGATGCAAGTCGAGAGTAACCATCTCTGAATACCCCTGACCCACCGGCTCGCGCTGTGCCGCACGCACACACTCGTGGACCTGCGAGAGTCGACTGACAAGGCCTTTGGTGCGCCGAGCCGGGAGGAGTCGTTCCTCGAACAGGAGAGAGAGAGAGTGAGAGAGCAGAACAAGGCTGGCTGTGTAAAAGCAGGTCTTCCAACTCCAAGGGTCCAGACCCCAGCACACGGCCGCTGGGCCCGCCGACGAAAACGACTTCGGGTGAAACGCTGCTTCGCCGGCCGTCGGTATGTATCTGCATGCCTCAGTCCGTTCGTTGCATCGTGCATCGCATCGCGCGACCCGACACCCGCGGACGAAGGGGAGGGAGGGTTTCCCAAGGCAGGATCGGATCCATCTCATCTTTTTTTTCTTTCTCTTTCTTTCCCCCCTCCCCCATCATCATCTCCTCTTTTGACTTCGTGTTCCCTCTGTTTGCTTTCCGGTCCGCGTCGCATCGCCCCGCATCGCCTTGCATCGCATATCCCATATCTCGGTCCCGCTTGGGATTCTTTCGGACGGGGGGCCTCGTGCACACTCTGATTTCGAAATGGAAGAATAAAAAGGAAACGAGAAAAACTCTGAGAGAATCCTCGTCCATCAGCCCATCGACGAGAGAGAGAGAGAGAGAAGGGTTGATACCTAGAGAGACCAAGGCACGTCGTCCCACAAGCATGCAGTCAGCGTGATATCGTGCTGACACTCGCGATGATCACCTTCTTGTGAACCACCCACACCCACACCCCCCCCGCCTTTCCCCATCTCTTGATCCTCCCGCGACGCCACCCGCGGGTCCAACTTTTGGCTGACACGAACCCATGTGGGCGGTACAGTTCGCGGGTCGGCGCTTACTGCCCCCTTCGTCAATGACATACCACACGTAGTAAGGGCTTAACCCATACCTGACTTGTCCCTCCTCCCCCCCTGTTCTCGATTCAGAAATGGGAATCACTGCCGCGACCACAATGCTCGCTGGTTGCGTTCCGTCCCGGCGCAAGGCGGACGGCGTCGCATCACAGCACCACGACGGAGGGGGGGAGGGGAGGCTGTGTGCCTCTCTCTCTCTCTCTCTCTCTCGACAGAGAAAGACGTAGAAGAAAACAAGAAACACTCCCTACCTCCCTCTCCCCCCTCCCCAGCTGAATCGCCTTTCTTGCCCGAACTAGGATGTGCAGATCGTGCCCCACGCCCGCCCCCGTCGAAACATACGCGCCGTGCCGCTGCGGAGAGGCGCAGCCAGAGCGGAGCGACCTTTTTTGCCCCCTCCCAGAGGGCAACAGGAACGACTGACATGAGGGGGACGGGGGAAAAGAAGAAGAAGAAGAAGAAGAAGAAGAAGAAGAAGAAGAAGAAGAAGAAGAAGAAGAAGAAGAAGAAGAGAAGGCTTTCTCTGTTCTCCCGCGCTTCCAACCGCTTGTCGCTTCCGTCCCCACCCCCACCCCCAATGAGATCTGCGTGCGCAGCAGTCTCCCAACCAGCGCAGCCACCGCCGGGGGGAGAGGGACCATCGCGACGTTGCCGCCCGCCTTACGGCTGTGCCGCTCGACCCACCCCTCCCTCCGCGCTCTTGTCGCTGCAGTCTGGGAGGTGATGGGACGATCGTGTGCGTGCGTGCGTATGTGTCGTGTCGTCTGCTGAGGGAGAGAGAGAGAGAGAGAGACAGTACTTTGTCTTTTCTTATTTCCCACAGGGCTCGGAAGGGGGGGGGGGGGGGGGGGGGGGGGGGGGGGGGGGGGAGGTTGATTCATGATGATGAGTCTTGTAAGATGATCTTGTCAGACGAATCCTGTGATGGTGTGAGCCCATGGCGAAAGAGAGAGATTGTCTACGAGGGGGGACGATTAAGCTTGTTCGAGGCTACATCATCCGGCGCCGAGGGACGACGGCGCATGGGCGTTGCCGTCTTACTGATCTCAGTCATCGTCGAAAACCCAAAAACAAAATGAAGGGCGCGTCTCGAACCTCGGCCTCTCTCTCACGGTAAACAAGGGACGAAGATCGGTCTGTGTAACAAAAAGAAAAAGCCGAATACAAACGGCGTTTCAACTCATCTATTAATTCCGCGTCTCTGAAAGAATTAAAACACATAACTACATAACGCCCCCGCCCTCCCCCATCCCCAGGTCGATTAAGAAGAAAGAAACAAAATATTTTTGTAAAAAAAATTTAAAAAAAGGATTTTACAACCAAAAAGAAACATCTATCCCCCCCCCCCCTCAGATGAGCCCCCCTCCGGATAGGTGATAGGGCGCGTTCGTCCGCATGAGGTAAATCTCGCCGACCAGGACGGTGCAGCCGACGATCATGGAGATGGTGATGATGGGCACGTTCTCCCGCGCGAACTCTATCCGCCGGATGTGGATGTGCTTCCGCCCGAGTATGTCGCGCCACAGCAGGCCGGCCAGCGACGCGCTGAAGGCGGTGCTGAAGGCGCCGTAGTTGACGCCCAGCGCCATGCTGTACACGGTGCCCCAGAACATCCGGTCGCTGATGGCCACCCCGGACTCCCGCCGGATCTGCTCCCACGCCTGGATCACCCGCGAGAGCAGGATCGTCGTGCCGATGTTGGTGCCCGCGAACTGGACGCCAGCTTGTCAGCTCATCTCTTCCTTCTTCTTCTCGGACCGAACCCCCCCGGCATGGGGTACCCGATGTGATGAGGTAAATCAGGAATAAAAAGGGGGAGGGGAAGGGGGGGGGCTCACGTTGCAGAGAATCACCGATAGGAAGCCCATGCCGCCGATGGCGCCGATGACGCCCGTCTTCTCGACCCAGTGGTCCCACCCGTACGCGAACACGGGGACCCAGCCCTTGGTGACGAGCGCCTGTACCAGGACGAACATGGCGAATGCGAACGGCACGAGCGGAAACGGGAGGTGCGAGATGACCGCCATGACGGTCGGGAACGTCTCCTGCAGCCACCGGTGCCCGTCCCGCCAGATCGATACGAGCGTCCGCCGAGGCGCCGGCTGAGGCGCCTGGCCAACGGGCGACACCCGACCCTCGCCGACGTTCTCCCTTCCCTTCTCGTTGCTCGAAAACCCCGCGAATGATGATTGAAAGGCCCTCTGCTGCTGCTGCGGCGGCGGCGCGGCCGAGACCGCGGATGGCGACATCTCACGGCTCGCCTTGCACTCGCCGGCGCCGGCTCCCTCGGAGACCTGGGCCGCCGGGGTGAAGGCAAGGGCGGGCGGGGCGCTGGAGCTGGGCGTGCCCGTCTCGACTTCGCGGCACACCGGCGACACGCCGTCCTCTGCGAGACGCATCTTTTCCTTTTCCGACAGCTCGGGGGCCGTCTCAACGTGGATATGCGGCCGGGTCTGCGACGGCGGCGGCGGCGGGGCGGGCGTTATGGCCGTCATCTCGGTGCCGGGAGCCTTGCTCGGGTCCTTGCCGTGCTCGAGGTCCGGATGCTCGGGGCTGGCGTCGTCGCCGCCGGCGCGGTGGATGCCCTGGGCAATGGCGCGCGTCTCCTTGCGGCGCAGCCAGCCGAAGCAGAGGTCCCAGGAGAGCATGAGGCAGGCGGCGGGCAGGGTCACCCAGTAGACCTGGAAGCGCTGGCCGTGGGTGGCCTTGACGCCGGCGGCGTTGATGGTCAGCACGGTGATGAGGGTTGCGGACATGACGACGGCGCCGAAGGCGGCGCCGCCCCTGTCGAGCCAGGGGTTCATGATCTCCTCGACGAGCTGGTCGGCGTTGTCGTCGTCGTCGAGCAGGGATTCGTCGCGAGCGGGGGCGCCGCGGGCGGCGGGGATGTTTGGGTTGACGGGCGGGGACATTGCGGACTCGGGGGCGTCGCGCATCTTGATGGAGTAAGGGATGAGGCCCTCGTTGTTGAAGACGACGTAGAGGAGAAAGGGGAACAGGACGATGGCGGTGACGACGACGGGGACGACCATGTTGGCGGTGTACTCGATGAACTTGACGCGGAAGGCGCCGGCGAGGACGAGGTTGGTGGGGTTGGAGGAGACGAGGATGGCGGAGGCGATGTTGGCAATGGAGAACTGGGAGAAGATCCAGGCCTTGGGGTGCTTGATGTTGGTGGAGACGCGGGTCATGTAGGCGAGGAAGGCGGTGCCGGACAGGATGATGGGGTCGTTGCCGATGAAGGTGCCGAGGCAGAAGAAGAAGGCGTAGAGGTAGAAGAAGAGGCGGTGGCCGACCTCGCCTCCCCACTGGAGGACCTTGAGTGCCAGGTAGCGGATGAGACCGGAGGCGTCGATGGAGATGGCGATGTAGGCGAGGGAGATGAAGAAGACCATGATGTCGATGGGGAAGATGCCGTTGGCGCCGATGGTGCCGTCGTGGACCTCCTGCCTACCGATGGCCAGGATGGCGAGAAGGAAGAGGTCGGCGATCAGGGGAGCGGTGACGGAGTTGACGGGGAAGCTCAGGTGGACGAAACGGCTGCGTCCCGGTGCTGCTGCGGCGGCGGCGGCTCGAGGGTCCCGGTGGTCATGGCGATAGTCCTTGTCCCTGGGAGGGATGACTCTCAGGGCGGCCAGGGCGTCCAAGGTCATGTGAACAAGCCATACGGGCACATGGATTGGGACATGGAAGGGGAAGAGGACTGCAATGTCTGTTTAGGTGGGTGTTAGCCAGGAACGAGGCGGAGACTGGGGATGGAGATGGAGACTGGGCATGTGGGAGAGATGGATGTAGGAGAGATGTGCAGCGTACTTGCGAGGACGAATGCGATGAGAGTGACGATGGACCTCCACTGCCTGATCTGATCTGTCTCTGTGCTGATAGTCACGGTGGTCGTTGTCGTCGTGTTGGAAGCCATGATAGGCGGCGGGTGTCATTCGCAGGGTGTCATTCGAGGTGGGGTTGGACGATGCGATGCGATGCGGTGCGATGCGATGCGGCGTTGCTCAAGGCGCACAAGCAGCAGTAGTATATCACGATGATTGTCTTGTATATTGTATGTATATGCGTGTATGTGTGTGGTGTATGTATGTTATGTGTGTGTGCGTGTATGTAGGTGTGTGTGAGTGTAGGTGTGTATGTATAGAATAGGTAGGTGGGAGGTGGGAGGTGGGAGGTAGGAGGTATTAGTGTGTGCAACGTAATTTTGTCTCTTTTCGTGTGAAGGAACAAATAATGGATAGGAAAGGAAAGGAAAAAGAAGATGAGAAGAAAAGGGCGGGGTCTATAGCCATACTGTACATACCATCCATACCGTCCATACACGATATACAACATCCATTCCTTCGTGCTATACCTAGCATCCCGTCCATTCATACCATGACTACGTAGTAGATACATAGACACACACACACACACACACACACATACATACATCCACACATCCATACATACGCACACCTTACCTCGGCCTCTTGGGGCCATTATCCATGCGTCAATCTGCCTGTAAGTAATTCTGCAGCAAACAATACCTACCTACCTGTCGCAGTCACTAGGTAGGTAGGCACTAATTACCTATTAGTGCCCCTACCCAAGGGTCTCGGTACCCAGCACGTGTAGCAAAGTACGCTGCAGGTTGCTGCCGCGCCCCCGCTGATTGGCCCGCCGTGCCGTCCGCTTTTGCATTTTGGGGATTAACGTTGCGTCGACGTGTGTTTCTTGCGCGTTTATCGCCGCCAGCGAATCCTCCACAGAAGCACATCACCACCTCGTCCCCACCACCCACCCGACCCTCCAAACCCACATACACACACACACACACACACACACACACACACACGTCAGCACACCATTCTCTGACCGACGCACGCCCGATACCGCTTACGTCGACTGCCACGCTCTCTCTCTCTCTCTCTCTCTCTCTGCCGCCTCCCCCGTTGAGACTAACCTAACCCAAGCAAGCAAGCCGTCGAGACCCGACCCGCCCTGCCTGCTTGCGGCCACCTCGTACCAACCCCAGTTGCTGAATGCGTCCGGAACCGCCCGGATGGAAGGATCAATCAATCTCACCTGCCTGTTTTCCGTCTCACATTCCACCTCCGCTTCTATCGAAAAGCGACCGATCCAAGGGAGAACGAACCAAAAAAATTGGAGCATGTTCGCCCGGGGCAAAGACATCTGCCGCACCGCACCACGCGACCAAACCTCCCAGCCTGGTCCTTGTGGAAGACAAATGAGCCATGACATGACGGGAGGAACCTCTCTCTGTCTGCTTCCCACATCTTCTCTCCAAGAGTGTGCCACATCCGCAACTTGATCTCACCACACGTTTTGGAACTCTGCTCAAACAGAGAGGGAGAGAGACGGACACTCGGGGGGTTTGTTTACCTGCTTCCATCCATGTCCCTTGTTCCGCCATCCCGCAGTCTAAACTGTTCAACCATCCATTTCGGATACTCTTGCCCTCGACGCCGCCTCCTCCTACGATTAACCTTCGACGTCCACCCATACCAACCCAGCCGGCCGAACAAGGGCGGGTGGCAGTCCAGTACCTAGTCCGTCTGTCTAACTCTGGAGAAAGAAAGAGAGAGAGAGACCGACAACCGGGCCCAGGGCTTAATGGCACCTTTTCCCCTGATCTCGCTGGCCCATGTCATCGCCGCCCGAGACGCCTCCGCCCACGACGGCTCGTCCTCCTGCGCCGGCCCTGTTGGCGAGCCCTGCGTCCAGGTCATCTGTTCCTGGCCTTTGTCGGGCCAGTATGGCCTCGGCCAGAGGGTTCTGTAAGTCGACAATGCCGCGCAAGCTTGCCAAGCTTTCCCCACATACGCGCGTGTTTTTGATGGACCTTGCTCCGTCTTGTCTTCCGCCCCCCCCCTGTCCCTCCACCCAGTCTCGGCAATTAAGCTTTTTTTCTTCCTAGTGCTGCGAACTAATTAACATCGGCATCTGTTTCATCCAGCTACTACGCCCTCGTAGCGACTTGCGTCCTCGCCAGGAAGGCCGAGTGGATCAGAAACGTCGGTCTCGCCGCTGCGCTTATTCTGCCCGCCGTCGCGGCTGTCCATGGCATAGTCCTCGCCGCGTTGCACATTGACGGTGCGTTGGTCCAAACTTTTAATCCACCTACCTATGCAACCAACACAACCAACCTGCAGCCATCTTGAATCTAATCTTGCCCGCCCCTACCTACAGGGGCCATCGATCTCGACATCTACGGCGCCCTGCAGTACTGCTCCATAGGCATCCTGGCCGGGCCCGTCACCGTGAAGCTATCCTCCACCTACTCCCACCAACGAGGACGCAACATCATCTTCATCTGGACCGGCCTCGTCCTCGCTGGTGAGCAACCTCATGACACGCCGCCCAGCCCCCCCCCCCCCCCCCCCCCCCCCCCCCCCCCCCCCCCCCGCGACCGAAGTTTGCTAACACGACACCCCTGCCAAAGGTCTCCTGAGCTTGGCCGTCGAGTTTTACCGCGCCAACCCGACGCCGTGCTTTTCCGACGACGACGACGCCGCCGGCCTCGTCTCTCGAGACCCGGCTCGCTTCCCCTACGGCGCCGCCACGTGCGGGCTCACGTGCTCGCAGCAGCATGGCCCGTCGTCTCTCCTGCGGACCAAGGCCGCTAGCGAGATATTCGTCGTGCCCGTTCCCACCACGCTCCCGCTCGGTACCTCCATGTTCCTCGCCGCCGCCGAGTGCGTGCCCGCCATCCTCTCCCTGGTGTCTCTGTTGGTCAAGATCAAGAACAACCCGGACGACGACGAGGAGCATTGCGACGACACCCCCATCCCGGGGGCCAACGGTGCGACCTTTGGCAACATGAAGAGCGTCAACGCGAGCATCAGGGGTTTCCTCAACGCCGTCGAGATACCCGTCTTTGCCGGCGCCGTCGTCGCCATCATCGTCGTCGGGGAGATCAACTTCTCCAGCCCTCAGTTGGACTACCATACCGAGCCCATAGGTAGCATTGGTACTACGCCTCTGTTCCTTTCCGATTCTCGAGTGTGTTTTCCGGGTTTAGCTGACGTGCCCGATTCCTCAACAAACAGGTCAATGGGGCACCATCCTCGCAACCGGCATGGCCGCCCTGGGCTCCTTGTACGTCTATCTCGCCGGCGAAGTCATGACGAGCACAGGCGAAATCGTCCCGGGAGAACCGAGCACCCCGGGCCACATGACCCGGAAAAGAACCAATGACCCCGACGTGGAGATGGTTGACGTCCGGAATGACTCTCTCTTCAGTTCCATCGCCGGCACGGCCGGGCCCGACCAAGACCAGGGCTACCGACGCACAGTCTCCAACGCCCTCATAAAGATCAACGGGTTCTTCGGCAACAAGATGCAACGGCCGCTGGGGCCCAACGAGTTTGGCATCGGCGTGTGGCCCCAGATACCGGGGGAGAGGGAGCGCAACGACAACTTGACCCGGACGATCGACCAGTTCAGCACGCGTAACCTCCGCCTGTCCACGAGCCGAGACTCGAACGACTCCCATTCCGGAAGCGAAGGCGACTCGACGACCCCGACTCCGGGGTCGCCCACGCCGAGAGAGGGGTCTGTGGTGGCGTCTTCGTCACGACAACCGCCAAAGGGCAGACGGTATACCGAACCATCCGGATCGCGTCCCTTTGGGCAGCGTCGGGAGAGCGCGTCATCTTCACCCACGGAACCAGAAAGGATTCGCAGAAAGACGCGTAGCGCGACGCTGCAGGTGCCCACGTTGCGCCGCTCCTGAGATGTGTGCGCTCATCCGGTCTTGGGAGTAGGCACAACGTCGCCGCCTGGCCGCAGCACCTACGGACACCAGGTAGACCAACGGAAACCGCTTGGAGGATTAGAGCGGGATCGGGGGGCCGGTGTTTTTTCAACGGAATCCTGTACCAGTATAAATATAGACATGACTTACGAGCAACAAACCAATGACGAAGAGTTCAAGAATGGGATCCGAAACAGAGATTCGCCTGGACCGTGCACATATACTTACATAATACATCCCCACTGGTGCAAGGATAATGCCGAGGCCTACCCGACGGCATCCCCGCCAACCGGGCCGGAGCTAGACCGGGGTCGGAGCTGGGGAGAGAGCCAAAGTCGAGCCCCCCCCCACCAACCCCTCGACGATGGCGGACCTCAACCAACCCCGACATACCTTCCCCGCAACGGCTGCCATCAGTCGTCCGAACGCGAGAGTATGAGCAATCCATCACTTGGACTTTCGTTCCGCATGGCGTCGCGGGCCGCGCGATGCCACGCCCCGCCGTCGCGCCTGGCGGGAGGCGGCGCGTGGCGACGCCGCTACTCGTCAGTGCCCGGCGGCAAACTGCCGCTCGAGGGCTATCGGGTCTTGGACATGACGAGAGTCCTGGCCGGGGTAAAAACACAATTGCCCGAGATGCGTTAAACCGAGGGGGGGGGGAGAGAACGTAGTGTACTGACACGTGTGTACCGACAGCCTTATTGCACGCAGATTCTGGGCGACCTCGGGTTTGTTTTTCCCCCCCATTGTCGTCCACACAAAAAGGGGGCCCCATCTCACTGACATCATCCAAAGCGCCGAGGTGATCAAGGTCGAACACCCCGTACGGGGCGACGATACTCGAGCATGGGGACCGCCTTACGCGACCTACAAGGCCGGCTCATCCAAGGAAGGACCCGGCGAGTCCGCATACTTTCTGGCCGTAAGCTTCCCGCTGCCTCCACCCCCCGTCTCCCTCGCATCTCGCAGCAGATAGACCCGGGCTGAACCGCGTACCAGGTCAACCGCAACAAAAAGTCGCTGGGGCTGAACTTCCAGCACCCCGAGGGCACCGAGATCCTGCACGGGCTCGTCGCCAAGTGCGACATCCTGGTCGAGAACTACCTCCCCGGGACGCTGGGCAGGTACGGGATGGGCTACGAGACGCTCCGCGCCATCAACCCGGGCCTCGTCTACGCGTCCATCACAGGCTACGGGCAGACGGGCCCGTACTCGGACCGCGCCGGCTACGACGTCATGGTCGAGGCCGAGTTCGGCCTCATGCACATCACCGGCAGCCGCGACGGCGAGCCCGTCAAGGTCGGCGTCGCCGTGACGGACCTGACGACGGGCCTCTACACGAGCAACAGCATCATGGCGGCGCTGCTGGCGCGCGCGCGGACCGGCAGGGGCCAGCACATTGACGTGGCCCTGAGCGACTGCCAGACGGCCACGCTGACCAACATCGCCAGCAGCTGCCTCATCAGCGGCGAGAAGGACTCGGGCCGGTGGGGCACCGCTCATCGTGAGTTTTTTTATAGACTTTTTGTTGTTGTTGGAAAACCCCCGCGCACCTTCTTGTCTCGTTGAACACATATCTGACCGCCGTGTTTCCTTCTCTTTTTAAAATATTAGCGTCCATCGTGCCGTACAAGTCCTTCAAGACCAAGGACGGCGACATCCTCTTCGGCGGCGGCAACGACCGCCTCTACGGCATCCTGTGCGAGGGCCTGGGGCGGCCCGAGTGGCGCGACGACGCAAAGTACAGCACCAACGCGCGGCGGGTCGCCAACCGGGTCGAGCTCGAGGCGCTCATCGAGGCCGTCACGGTGACGCGGACGACGGCCGAGTGGCTCGCCGTGTTCGAGGGCCGCGGCATGCCGTACGCGGCGGTCAACGACGTCCGGGGCGCGCTGGGCCACGAGCACACGCTGGCGAGGGGCATGGTGGTGGAGATGGAGCACGGCGAGTGCGGGCCCATCAGGATGGTCAACACGCCCGTCAAGTACTCGGAGAGCGAGCCGGGGATCCGCACGGCGCCGCCCACGCTCGGGCAGCACACGGGCGAGGTGCTGGGGGAGCACCTGGGGTTTTCGGAGGATCGGATCCGGTCGCTGAGGGAAAGCGGCGTGGTCGGGTAAGGGGGGGGTGGAATTGGATTGAAGAGGACGAAACCGCGGGGCTTTTCTTTTGGACGAGCATGGATTTCTGGTGTCACCTTGGCGAATGTGCAATAGAGAATAAAATCCGAGGATGTTGCGCCTACACCGAAGCTGACCGAAGATGGTGGAGCCGTTTTTTCCCGTCGGTGTGGCGCACGTGACCTTCAAACGCGACTTCGCGTCTTGCACGGCATTTCTGCGTTTGACCTTTCCTCTTGCCGGACGAGGAAAACCAAGGGAAGACCAGCGGAATCCTTTTCTTTCTACATCTTTGTCTTTTATTTCTCGATTGAAACCCTGCGAGTGTGCTTTGGCGTCCCGGATCCATCAACTATTTTCCTTTCCACATTGGACCTGCTGGGTTCATCGTCGCAACTCACCACACCGACAACACACCACACACCACTCCGCAGACACAAAACGCTCACCCCCGGCATCCGCCCATACTGCGGTGCGCCCTGCGCCTATCATCTCGGAAATGCTCGAGCCGCTGCGGCCGACGCCAATGGCGCTCACGTCACAACGGACAGATGAGACTAGGCCGGCCGGAAATGAGATCCGAGGTGAGATGGGAGCCGCCCCATCGGCGACGACTCCGCACGCAGCTCGAGATGCGCAAACAACGGCGGTCGGCGCCGCCCCGATCCAGCCATCACCCGCCCTGGAAGAGCCCCAGCGCGCCGTGTTCGCAATCGACAAGGTGAAGCAGCCGGCCTCTGCGCCATCTTCTTACAAACGCCAGTTTTCTCCGGCAACCTCGCGATACGTCCTGCGCCGTCTCCACCAGGCCGGGGACGGCAAGCCGTCCTCGTCCGCCGTCGCCGCACCAGCAGACGAACAGCCCCCCGCGACGACGCCCGTCGCTGCGGTCGAAGAAGCCCCTCTGCACTGCCCCGTGGACCTGTCCTCCCTGCCTCGCACTCTTTACTTGCCCGACGAGACGCCCGCTGCCGCCGCCCCGTCAGCAGCAGCAGCAGTCCTCGGCCCGCCGCCCCCCGCCGGGACGAAGCGCAAGCGCGCGACCGAAGACGAAGGCCCGTCCCGGAGACCCGCCGCCGGCTCGCTGCTGGCCCCCGCCTACCCGGAACCAGAGGTCCTCCGACGGCCCATGCCCAGGCCGCCCACCAAGAGGAAGCGGATGATCGCCAGGGACGACGGCGGCGGCGGCGGCGGCGGCAGCCCGATGTGCGCCAGGTGCAAGCGCACGTCCTGGACCGACGCCAACCTCATCGTCGCCTGCGCCTCCTGCGGCGAGGCCTGGCACCAGCTCTGCTACGACCAGCCCGCCGTCCTCGCGTCCGGCGCCGACGACGGCGGCGGCGCCCGCGGAGGGTTCCGGTGCGCCACGTGCGAGGACGAGGAGAGGGAGCAGGCCGAGTACCAGCGCCAGATCGCGCGGTACCGCGAGGCCAAGCAGGAGCAGGCCGAGTGGCGGAGGCGGCAGAACGACGTCGAGCGCAGGCGGGAGAAGCGCCTCGCCACCCTGCCCGAGTTCCCCGACTCGAGAATCATCGGGTTCGAGGGCGGCGACGCGAGCCGTGAAGAGGTACGTCATATATATACATGTGTTTTTGGCAGGGCGCACTCACATAAAGGTCTTTTCTATTTTCAATTTTTTTTACTAACCGTTTGTGCCTTTCCTTCTCGTCTTTCACAGAGAAGAGAGTACTTTGAGAACCTAAAGAAGAGCGACCTCGTCAACCTGCTCATCTTCAGCAACGACATATACCCGGGTCTCCTCGTCGACCTGCTCGTCTCCGTCTCGCAGAAGCACCCGGGCCTTCCCATCTTCGGGTCCCCCGACTGGGTGCAGCCAAAAGCCGTATGCTCCCTTCCTTTCCCCCCCCCCCCCCCTCCCGATCAGAAACAAAACACTGACCTCCGTCGACTCCAGCCCCGACAGGAACCCCAGCGCCAGCGCCAGGGCAACCACGCGCGCCTCAAGGCCCCTAAGCAGCGCTCCAAGACGGGCGGCGTGCGCAAGATCCTCAAGACGGCGCCCCCGGCGCCCGCTGCTGCTACCGCTGCTGCGGCGGCGGCGGCGGCCGACGGCGAGCAGCAGCAGCAACAGCACCATCACCAACAGCAGCAGCAGCAGCCGCACCCGCAGGAGGACGAGTTCGACGACGACGATGACGACGACGACGACGCCCTGCCCGAGTCGTGGCCCAAGGCCGGCCACGGGCTCTACGCCAAGCTGAAGCCCGAGAGGGAGGACCCGCTGCTCTTTGACGACAACGACGAGGAGGCCTTTAGCCACTTCATGGTCGACGAGCAGGGGAGGCAGGTCGTGGAGATGCTCGCCGTGTGATAAAGCGGCGCCCCCCGTGGAGGAGGTGATGAACGCCGTCGAGACTTTGGGGGGGGGGGACAGCAGGCAGCATTCTGAGCGTAACGGGACCTTGTATCTGTATTACGCATCGCGTCTCAAAAGGGAGAGCTGAAAGGATCTCTCCTAGCTGATTTGATCACCGCCCGAAGAGAAAATTGCCCAGCCGAGACGCGAGGGGGAGGGGGGGGGGCATGATTATCGCCAAACTTACTCCGTGTATCCGTAGAGGAAGGGCAATTACGAACTACCGAGACGGTTCGGCAGTGAAAATTCTTTTTTTCTTTTTTTCTTTTTTTCTTTTTTTTACTGTAGAATCCGATACCCATAGCTTTTGCCCACCCAACCCTCTTTCCTCCCCCCCCCCCCCTCGAGGCTGCACCTTTTTTTCATCAACAAAACCTACCGCATATTGGTCGCCCTTGTCTTACATGCTACACCGTGCATTACATCGCCGCAACAGCGTGTTTCCTCCCCCCCCGTCCCCTTTACGATTCCCTTCGCAGGGAGAAGGGGAGGACAAGAGGGGGGAAAGGGAACATGGGAGCAGCGCAGTAATATACTCGACACGTTCCCACCCCTTCCCGCAACTGTCCCGGCGGACTCGGGCGGGGCCATGCAACTGCCGACGACGACAGGGGGGGGGGGGAACTGCCGCGACAAAAATCCAGGCTCTGTCGGCTCCCAGAGGCCGACGAGGCAGGATGGATAGAGGCGACGAAGCAGAACGCATCACCGCCGGATGGGGAGGGGGGGGGGGTGCCATCTTATGCGTCGCATCGCCAATGTCGCTCTCCAAACCACCCGCTCCATCTCCAGGTCAGCCAGCCGGTACGATGGATTGCTCGTCTTGAGTATTATCATTGATTATCATTATATTGGTACACGTAATCTTCGTCCCTACGTCGATCTGGGCGTGCCTCCCAGGATCTTTCTTCCCCATCGTCACGCCGGCCTCATGAAGACGGGCGGGGGCGGCGACGCATCCCTCATGGCGGTCCCGGTCCCGGTCCGGGCCCCCACCACCGCCCCAATGCCCTCGCCCGTCCCGCTCATGGCGACAGAGTGCACGCTCACGCTCATGTTGTTCTTGACCCGCCTCACGCCCATCCGCGCGGGTAGGCTCGACCTCCCCCCGCCGCCGCCCGCGTCCTCATTGACGAGCCTCGCGGCCTCCATGTCCATGGCGACGACGCGGTTGGGCGGCTCCTCCCCCGTCGCGCTGACCAGCCGGTGGGCGCTGACGCCGGGCGACATGGTCCCCTCGCGCCGTTGGTGCTGGTCGCGGATCACCCGCCGCGCGCGGCCCCCGTAGCGCTTGACTTCCTTACTGAGCCAGCGCCGGTAGAAGACGACGAACAGCAGGTCCCAGAGGCCAATGCCCCAGAGGAACATGTAGGCCAGCACGCGCCCGTGCATCTCGGACATGCCCCAGTAGGTGAATCCGGGGGCGAAGACTTCGCCGAGGGCGATGTAGACCCAGAAGACGGCGATGGCCGAGGCGCCGACGACGAGCCGGACGAGCAGGGCCCATCCGGGCCAGGCTTCGTGGGCGTGGACGATAGAGCGGGCGTCGAGCAGGACGTCGACGGAGAGGACCACGAGAAGGGCGACGGCGGCGGGGCTGCGGGCGTTGCTGTGAGTGGGACTGTTGCTTGACGAACGCGGGCCGGTGGACTTACCCGGTGCGGGTCGCAATAGGGAGCGGCACGTTGTAGAGAAACCAGGACATGATCCATAGCAGGATCGAGGCGCCGACGACGTGGGCGACGTCATTCGCGATCTGGGCGCGGAGGAGCCATAGCTTGAATTGACGCGCCTGCCGGGCGTCGGGACGGCGAGGACGTCGGATCCGGGTTCGTGATCGTGCTGGCGGGGGGATTATGAGCGGCGGAGGACGGTGCGGGCGTTCCATCGTCGTGGTGTTGTTGTTGTGGTGGTGGTTTGGCCGCCAGGGCAGGGTGGGCTGCGTCTTCCAGGACTCGAATGGCGAGGGCAAGGAAACCGACTGCCAGGCGGGAGTGAGAGATATCTGATCAACGACCGGCGGGATGGAAGGATGAGGATTGGGGGGCCGGGCGGACGGCCTTCAGCATGGTCCTTCCAGTGGTACGTTTGGGTTGAATGCTTTCTTCTCGATTTCCCTTTCTCTTCCGCGGTTGATGGTGGGGGTGGTGGTGGTGGTGGTGGTATTCCTCCTCTCTTAGGTTTTCGGTAAGAGATTGTCCGGCATGCCAGTGACGGGGAAACAAGAGGAGATTAAAGATGCAAGCAAATAAAGGAAGCAAAAAATTGGAACAAAGTCAAATGAATAGACCTGGCACTAATGACCGAGGCGGCGGCTGTCTCAGACGGGAAGTAAAATAGTGCGAGAAGAAAGCAAAAAAAAGAGTATATAGGGTGGGATGACACAAGGGAGGTGTGTGTGGTATTGGACCAAGACGGACGTTGGCGTCAAGGAACGGGGGTGAGATGGCACACGGTGTCTTTTTTGGGAATCAAGGCGACTGAATCCGAGAGAGTTGGAGATGAGGGACGAGAGGTGAGGGTTGCACCCAACGCGATAGGCTCGAGATGGTCGGTTTTGGTAGCGACGTGGTTTCGAGACGATCCTGGGCTGGGTGGGTATGCTGCTCCGCTTGAAGATTGTCCGGATCTGAAAAAGTGGGCGTCTGCTTTCAGTCGGGTCGACGATCATTCATGGGAGGAACGCAATGAAGCGCCGGGCGGAAGACGCGGACAGGCTGGCCGACGTGCAAGTCGTGAGCGGCTTCTCGACACTGTGACGAGCAACGGACAGGGATACCGAGGTGAGGAATTGGGATGAGAGAGGAGAGCTCGCGGATGGCAGGACGATCGACGGGGATGAGGTAGGACGAGACCGGACGAAAATTCAACGAATCTGAAAATGCCAAACAACGCAAGGAAGCAAGCAGACAGATGGGTGAAGAAGGGACTCAAACGTTGCCCGGGGGTGGTTTCTGCGAGCGAGACGTCTCATTTTGAGAGCCGTGCAATGGGCGCAGGAGGCATGTTGGGTTTCTTTTACTCTGGGGGGGGGCTGGATGGCTGGCTGGCTGGCTGGCTGGCTGGCTTGGTCTTCCAGCACGCGCGTTTTGATGTGATGTAGCATCAGCATCAGCAACCAGCGTCCCCGAACGC
This sequence comes from Colletotrichum zoysiae, assembly GCA_030867305.1. Classification (NCBI taxonomy): domain Eukaryota; kingdom Fungi; phylum Ascomycota; class Sordariomycetes; order Glomerellales; family Glomerellaceae; genus Colletotrichum; species Colletotrichum zoysiae. Next base: position 58,651 of record MU842976.1, on the reverse strand, counting down.
ATGTAGGTATGCAGCTTCCCAAAGCCTTGCCATCAGTTCTCAGTCTTGACTCTTCAGTCCGCAAGTCCTCTCGGGGCAAGCCATCGTTCAATGAACCCTGCGCAGATCATACCCCCTACCCACGCGCCCTTGCATCGGAACTCAACGCCGCCTGGTGCAGTAGCGTAGCCCGGTTTTCAGGAGACTGCGTATGACACAACAAAGGGGTACGGGGGTAGTAGCCATTTCAGCGGGGCCGCATGGCGGACCGGGTTGCATTTGAGCCCCCTTGGATCCCCAGTCGGTCGCTGGTGGGTCGGAGGGGCTCGATCTGAAGACGCCAAGCACATCATCCATCGTGGGGTGTTTGTTGCAGGGAGGGCCTTGAGCGTCGACCGGTCACCCGCAAGTTTTTGAGTGGGTTCGGGGCCCGGGCGAGTCTCAGACCAGATGAACCGCACAAAGCAGTGCGTCTGGACGATGGTATTCTTGGAGTCCCCAGCTCAATGATCTGTCCGAGCCGCCGTGTTGCCCGGGAACTGGGTAGAGGCTCTCCTCCCCGACTCCCACTCGACTCGGCCCGAGACAGAAGGAGGAGAAAAAGAAAAGAGAGATGCTGGCGAGGGGACGAGGGAAAAGCCATTGTCAATACTTGTTCGTCGTGTCTCAATATCGCACCACGAGTGTGCTGGCCATTCGACGCCCACTGCTAGCCGTTAAATGCGCTTTCTGGGCCATTGCGTTGGCTTGCTTCTCCACACAGACACCCCCCGGCGCCGTGCGAGGTGGGTAGTCCCTGGCAACGGCCCATGACATTCGACGGAAGCCATTTTGATACCGTCTTTTCGACAGCATGGGAACCTGGAAACGAAACGCAGCTCACTGCTTTGTGGGAAAGAATACCCTGGGCCCCAGCGAGTTCTGAAATCATAGCGTGTATGCTATTTCGGCCATCTCAGTCGCACCACGGGGTGACAGTCATGGGCCGCCTTGCGCCACAACCGCCCGTACCGGGCCAGGCAACCTTGACGTCCACAGATTTTTCTTGGTTCCTCAAGGTTGGGCATCTTCTGAGCTCTTCTTCTTCTCGGAGTACGATCCCGTCAGCGCGGACGTCCCGCTTTTGACTTTTTTTTCTTTTTCGGGATGGTTGGTACTGCCGGAGAGGCGCCGACACCGGTGCATGCGGGCTGGTCTCGGCGGGTTTGGCGGACTAGAACATTCTTCCAAATCCTTCTGATCCTACTTTCCTTCGCCCTCGGACGTGCTCTCGAAAGGCGGCCGCCTCGTGCTCGATTGGCGTAGGGAGGTTAAACCTCGGCGGGCTGTGGCCTACCGTTGGCCCGATGCCAGGTCCTTTCGCCAGCGGACTTTGCGTGTGCATTTACTTTGGAGCTCTACAGCAAATCTGTGCGCGCCCCCATTATATGATGCGCTCGCATATCTTTGGCTCTGAAGAGTCCTCTTGTAGGGACGACACGTCTGTGAGGCCGGCGGCCACAGTGTATTTTGTTTGGCCGAGCCCGCTCCCGTTCCCTCGGTAGCACGAGGGGTACCGCTGGGCTCGGCTCTGTTTCTCACGAGGGTCGTAGGACTGACGTAGATCCTGTTGCTGCCAAGCTCGTCAGTCTCCATATCACACTGGTTCCAGTGGCATCGTGCGGAGCAACGGGGGCCGAAGGCAGCCCAATAATTATGCATGCGTGCAATACTTTGTCTGAGGTTCGGGGCTGCGTCGGTGCCCACCGGGAAGGTAGAGTAGAGTCGCGTCACTTTCGTCAAAGTTACCTACTCTGCAGCATCGCTAGTGTGCTCCTTTCCCCCGAGATTGAGGCTGAACACTATCACGGCATTAGCCTTGTTTCTGTTGTCGGCCTCGTGTATTACCCATTGCAGAATGTTCTTGCCTTGGGGCAGAGTGATGCTTCTGCGTCGTCAGCGAAGGTTATCACCGCTGCGACGCGGTCGAAGAAGGGTTGATTGATTGATTGATTGATTGATTGATTGATTGATTGCATGATCGAAGTGGTGTCGCCAAACAGCTTTGATTCGTGCTGTGCAGGTAGGTGGAGGGGGAGGTCAGTGTACCTTCCCTAAACCTGCGCATACCAAGGTACCTCCCCATGTAAGGCAGGTCCGAGTGCTGTGCTCGGCAGGTGTGCTTTCCGGAGGTCCTGGATCGCACCTGCCCCGGCCGCCAAGTGGAGTCGCCGGACCAAAGCTCCGGGGAAAGCTGGATATGCCCTCGAGGAAATGGCCGTGTCATGTCATGTTTACCACTTAACACTGGCCGGGGAGACGTCCAACTAACTACGCCATCGGCATTGAGCGCTGATTGCCATTCCGCAATGCTTTGTTTCCAATGTTGATCCACGTTTATACAAACGCACCGCAATGTTATTAGACTTTATAGGTGCACATCACAGACCAATGCCTGGCGTCAAGCAATCACGCTACTCTGATGAGAAGAACGCGTCCCCCGCCCGTCTCTGTTTGGGTTATACGATAAAAAGTTATATACTAGGTCCGAGCCGGATAGGCCGAAAAGAAAACAACACACGAAAATGTAATAGACCCCAGCAACCCAGCCCGGCACGGCCACTGTTTAATTGCTGACGCTGTGACGTGGCTTGGGGCTCGACCCGGCAGACGCCTCGACGTTGTAGTGCGCATCCTCCGCGATCCGGACCGCGACGAGCTCGCTGCACGTCTCGCTCGAAGACGACCCCTTGTCGTCGCCAAATTGCTCGGTTTTCGAAGTCGTCTGCTGGCCGTGTCGCAGCGTCGTCCCCGAGAGCCCGGACCGGCCTCCGCCTTCTTTCGGCGTCGTCTGCGCCGATGACCGGAGCGACTTCGTTTTCCAGTTATAAGACAAGTAGGGCCGCAGCGGCGGCAGGCAGGCGATGACGAGACCGATGTTCACGTCGAGGACGCTCCAAAGCTCTGTTCCGTGGGGGTTGTCAGCTACTGGTCGACGAGGGGCAAAATGTGGACCGGCCCTTCGTTTGCAACAAAACAGGCAAGAGGCAGAGGGGAAAATATTCATGAAATGAAAACACTCCTCGACATACCGATCGTGGTGAAGGCCCGAAGATATCCTCGCGAAGGAGACAACTGGATGCCCAAGAACCGCGACAACGTGACTCCCAGGTTGACAAGGCCTATCAGGAAGGTACAGTAGACGCTGACCTTGACGCCCGGCTTCAACTGTAGCCGGTATAGCACGAGAAAGGGAAGGCAGAAGACTAGTGACGTAGACAGACTGTCAGAAACATTCACACTTTCGACCGTCTCTGCCAGGATGAGGCAAACCCGGAGAGGGGCAGATCTGTTGCGAGACTCACTTGCAATGTCCGCGGCGAAGTTCAACGTCCACGCGATTTGGAAGAGCTGAAAGAACACCTCCACAGGACAGGCTACGGCCGGGTCGGTAACCCTTTGGAAACAAGTTAGAAGGACGGGAGATCTCCAGAGAAGAAGCGAGGGCGGGCCAGGGCAATAGAAAGCCTTACCAGTTTCCCTGCAGCGGTCTGCAGATGAATAACGTCGTTACAAGGGTCGCGATGTACGCACTGCCGCAGAATACCATCGTCGCCCACAGGATCCTCCGTCGCGTCTTCATAAAGGCCGGGAAGAAACGAGCGTAGAGCGTCAAGAGCGCCGCCTTGCATAGGTAAAACGCCGTGAAGAATAGCAACTGGCTAATCCATTGCAACTAGGTACCCAACGAAGCCGCGAGTTAGTATGTCTGTATCTAAAAAAACAACCACTACTTTCCCTCCTATTTCATCGGGGCTGGCTCGGCGTGTGTTCGCGTTGGCGCTCGCTCACCTTCCAAACAAACTCAATCTTGTCCGACGTGCCGTTGTACCCCTGCAGGGTGAAGGCGACGTCGGGGCGTAGCACGTCCAGCTGGAGATAGGCAACGTCGAAAGAAGAGAACGCCGTGCAGACGACCCACGAAGCGCACACGACAAGGTCGCTCGCGATGAGCGGGAGGCTCTGGAGGCAGACGCGCAGGTAAATTCGGGCGGCGATCAGGACGGCGGCGATTCCTATCAGCGTAAATTCGGTTGCCTGCTCGGAGTTAGCCCCGGCGAAGAGGCCCAAGGGGCAGGAGACGCAATTAAAAAAATGTTTCCGTCTTCTGTGATGAGGATGGTATGAAGTGGCGACCGATCCGAACACTTACAATAATCGCGACCGCAGGTGGTCCGTCAAAGTCTGTGCTGTTGCTTGCGGAGGCCATCTTGATGGGGGCCCTGCTAAACACGCCTTTTCTTCTTCTCGAATGCCAAGAAATGGTTCCTATATGTTTCCAAGAGGAACCAAACGGCCTTTTAGGAGGAAACTGTTCTCCATGTCTCAGAGTCTCGAGGTCCTGGACGAGGGATCGTTCCCCTCACTCTGACGGCACTCGTCTAGCGGGAATGACCGCAAGCAGCTGGAACACCGACACTCCAGGATCACGAACCCTCGATGCCCACTCGATATTCTCGCCACGTTCCAGCCTGTCTAACCGGAAGGGGTATTGATCATACGGAAATGGCGGTAGCTTGGGTTACACCACAAAGAAGCCGGAGCTTCTTCACCGTCACCCACACCCGACAGCGCTGTGGCATCCAGGCTTATACATGCATGATACCACCGCGTTCGGCAAGGTGGCATGAACGAATAAGGGATGGCTTAACCGATTGAAAAATCAAGCGCATCCACACCCGCCATCTCGGAAACCGACTAACAAACGTCGTTTGTCGCAACAAGCGCGAACCCACGCCGCACTAACAAGCTTTAGAGCCTTGTCTCGGCCCCGAGTTGGCGGGCATGCTTCCCCCAGGGCACAGAAGGACGCTCGCCCCCAGGCTCGAGGCCGAGCTTCCAGCCGCTGTCCGTCATGCCCAGCCGTAAGGCTATCTCGGGACCCCTCTCAACGCCATGGTCGACCTCGCGCTGGTGCCGCTGCTGCGCCAGAGAGATCTCCAGAGCCTGCTTGTCCCTGGCGTTGATGGCGACAAAGGCCTGCAGCGTGCAGCTCTTCAGCACGCCGAGCACCGCCCGCTTGGTCCCCGCGATGGCGGTGGCCAGGAGGACGACCGAGAGGGCCGCCTGGGAGGAAGTGAAGGCGAGCCAGGGCCACCGGACCTTGACAAACGTCTCGGCGGCCAAGGCCTCGTCCGTGACGTTGGTGGCGTCTTTGGAAATCCTGGACGCGGCTTTGTGGTCAGTTGTTTGGAGGTGTGAAAGAACGAAGGAAAAAAAGAATACAAGGGAGGCGTCAACGCTACACATGGAGGAAATACTTGAAGCGAAACGCGGCGTCTCCATGGACGAAGCCAAGGTGGACGACAAAGAGCCGCATGGGAAAAGAGCCTTACCGATTGGACAAGCTCCTCGCAATGTTCTTGGTGATGTTGGCAATCGACTCATTGATGACGGTCTTCCGCGAGACATTCGACCGCCCCCGCGACTCGAGGTTCTCAGCCCCGTACCGCAGCGCGGCCAGGTACCGGGCCGGCGCCCGTACGAGGCGTTGAGGGCGTATGCCGTCTCTCCGTGCCCCGCAGCGCCACCGACCCCGTCTCCACCTCGGTCGCGACGCCCGCGACGGCCGGCGACTTGACGTTGAGGCGAGGTCGTACGTCTTGGCGCAGAGGTTGACCACCGCCTCCGCGGCGCCGACCGTCTCGGCGGGGCCGCCGTCCCGCAGCGAGTGCAGGACGGTGAAGTTGCGTAGCGACGTCTCCGGGTACACGTCGGAGGCGTTAAGATAGCCGTGACGAAGACAACCGCCGAGATGACAGTGGGAGACCTGTTCCCGTGCGTCAGTACAGCACAAACTGCATCCTCCCCGGCCACCCCGGCGGAGCAGGGATAGCATAACAGCCCCTCGTCGTCTTCAGCAGCCGC